>APFE030558058.1:16781-38290 GCA_000404065.3 Pinus taeda | reverse complement strand
CTCTACACTGGGTATTCAGTATGGTCCAGTTTTGACCATTTCTGAGTAGTTTTTAGTGGAGAACTTCTGGGAGATGATGTAATCAGTTGACCTTGTTCCTTTAGGCAGTGAAGCAACACTTTTAGGGACTTAGGAGACCTTATTTTATGGACATTTATGATTGGGGTTGAAGTGCCCAAAAATGTCTATAACAGTTGCCCCCTAAAGCATGAGGTCATTAATCTTTTGATGTCGGGTGAAATGCTTTACCATGAGGATCCGAAGTTTTTTTTCGAGCTGGGAGGCGACCTGTAATAAGATACAATACAATACATTATCTTGACAACATTTTCTCACGATCTAGCTGAGCGGGCATTCCCATGCTCAGCTTTATAAATTCATTTTCATGTACATAGGACAGACAATCATCTATGTGAAGAGATGAGTTGGACTCATCATCCTTTGATTTGGATGATCATATGTTTGGCAATGGTGTACACTTGATGTCTTTATATTCCTGAATATATTGCAGCCCGGATGGATGAAACTAGATCTGAGGTCTTCAAAACTTGTTCAATCTTTACTCGGAGTACAAGTCGATCCATGTGAAAAATGTTCTGGAGTCGAACATGGAAAGACATCGCCTGATTACCAGCCAATGATGTAAGTTGTTAACAAGCGTGAGAGGAATCACCAATAATGACAATGACCCTCAAGGTACTACAATACAGTTCGCGTGGTGTGAAAAAGGACTTGGCGTCGAACACCACGCAAAATCTCTCAGTCGAAGGCCATTAATATAAACCTGTCGCCGAAAGTGAGAAACTTGCCATTGAGGCATGCAAGCTTCAAAGTAATGAAAGTGTTGTTCCTAGGTCAAGTTCTTGGATAATGAGCTGATGTCGACAAGAAGTGACCTGTCGTAGGAGGGCCTTAATGAATCCTACATCTACGACACGGAACGAAGCAAATGATTTTGGAGGTGAAAACGATATGATGATACGGTGTTCAGGGTGGCGGTCATGAAGGAATGGAGCATGAATGTATTGCAGCGGGTGAGACACAGGCGAATTTTCTGAATGACTTCTCTTGAACATATCGGCGACATTGACGATGTATTAGTAGTGTTAACTCCAAAGATGGATGGTGTGACAGACCAATGGTGATATGACCAGTGAACAGAACAACCCAACCCGGCTTGGATGCGGAAGGAAAGTGTCATGTTCAAGAGCGACTTGCTACCAATAAAGTTTTTTCAAGTTTTCTTCCCAATTTTCCCCAGTCATTGCTGACCAGTACCTCTTTATTTTTGTCAAGATTGAGGAGGATAACATATGCTTGTTCTATAATTTGCCCTTCAGGCAAACCTATCGCTATATTTTAGTGAGCCTAGCAACAGTGAAACTCGTTCTCGTCCATTTGGACGAGTTTGTCGCTATTCGGTTTTAACGAGTTTAACGACAAAGATAACTTAGTCCTTTTCAATTTTAGAGAGTCTGAAAGCGACGGAAAGGAAACTCCAAAGTTTCTTTTTCATCATATAATCCCTTAAGTCCGAAAAAGTGTAAAATAATACGAAAGGGATGAATTTTCGATAGTTTTAACGAGTCGAACAAGACAAGCACTCGATCTTCTTGTGTAATAATCCCTCAGGTCCAAAAAGATTAAAATCTAGAGGAGGGATAGCACTTTCGATGACTTTAACGAGCCGGAGAGACCAATCGCTCGGCAATATTTTCATATTTTACGAGTCAGTTGAAAAGAGCTTAAAGGAGACTCGTTTTCGAGGAACGAGCGATGATTTCGGGTAGCAGTTGATTCCAGGTAAGGTTTGGAATTTTCCAATCACGGCAGTGTCACAAGGATGGCTAATAGAATCACTCTTCACAAATGTTCCTCGAAAGGGTAAACAATCAAATGGAGGTGAATGATCGGCTAAAAACAGAGTGGAGGTGATGATGATAACATGACCAAGGCTCAAAAGCTGATGATAAGGCATTCACAATGGTTATTTACCGGTTCATTTTTTAATGAGCTTAAACTCTGGGGGAAACATTTGCTCATCGCTTATGTTTATTTTTTAACGAGCTTGAACTATGCATTAAAACTACTCGTGATAATGGTCATTGATTCCTTTATTCGCCATTAGCATTTTGTTCTTTCAAAGATTGTACTACCTGTTCATTTGCTTCATCAAACCGATTAGAAATGAAAAAATATGCTTGATAAATGAGTTAAGAACACCAATATTTTACTCGAATTACGTGAATGGTAAATTAAAAGTGACTTTTACCTCTCATTTTACCATTTCATTTGAACTTGGTTTGTTGGAGCTCTGGAGGTGCTTTCCCCCCCCCCGATTTTCACCAGCTGATTCTGGGAGATTCTATGGACGATTCCTAACGCCGTGTGGACCAGGTAGGAGCTAAACTTGTGCTCTTCAATTGCATTCTTTTCTTTTTGAATTCTGAGCATGTTTCCTTGCTCTGCTGAGCCTTTGGGGTTTGAAAAACTCGCCTTGGCTCCATCGGCCCCTTCCTTAATTGAAAGGTGCGATGCATACTGGCTTTCTCACTGACTAGTCAGTATGTATCACTCCCAATACACTTACTGGGGTGCGATGGGCGCAAGGAGGAAACTTTTTACACAGTTTTCTCATAGATTTTTGCTTGTTTTTTACCAAATCGAGATCCTGACTCTTCTCTTGTTTATTTTTCAAAGATTCATAGGAGAAAAATGGTTGTTACATGGAGAGAACGCAAGCATGAAGAAGAGGACACTGTTGCTTTACATGATCTGGGCACTGTAGCTGCATTGCGGAACTATGGCTTGTTGAAGTTTTTCCGTATCTCTAGCATGACGCAACAAATCAGCTTGTTGCAATATTTCCTCAATGTCTGGGATCCTATCAACCAGGTGTTCCATATTAGGGGCAAATCGATCCCCTTGACTTTCATGGACATCTATTTTTTGACCGATTTATCAAGGCATGGTGCCCCTCTCTCATTATTGGGTTCTGCCCGCGGGGGCGAGTCCGTGAGGGAGTATATTCATCGGCACTGCAGAGAGGGATCTCAGCCGAGTACGGACGGCAAGATCAATATCCGAGATGTCATTGACCAGCCCTTGAGGACCATTCTGTTCACTTTTGCTAGACTGGCTGGTAGTTCTGCACTTCACATAGCTAACAGGTCTTACATGCAGTATGCTTTGGAATGCCTTAAACCGAAGGTGTTCAACTGGTGTGATGCAGTACTCTCTATGATGAAAGAACAACTAACCAAGGTGAAAAGTGGAAGATCCAAGAACTTCGCCTATGGTTCTATTTTGACCACTTTCGCTTTGGAGAGGATCCCACTGATGCAGCCCCAATACATCTCACTTGGCCTACCTCCACCGACTGAACCACGGATGCAAAGATGGGTTGACCTCATGTCTCGGCATGCTGGCCAGCCTTAGATTTCATTTTCTGATACTTTCTTCGAGTGGTTCGATCATCAGGAGATGGTTTACGCCAAGCTTCCATATGCTGGTATGGATTTTCGGGGTGACCAAGATTTGGTGCTGTCGGCTGGCGAGCAGTGGGGAGCTATGGGTAAATCTTCTGACCATATCTCTGTTTATTGTTCTTATAATGTTCTTATGCTTTCTTGACCAAGACTAATCAAAACTCATGTGCTCATGTAGATATTGGACTAGTTCGACCGGCAGTACGCCGCAGAGACCCAGCGGCTGCTCCAACAGGAGAGGCTGTGGGGAGGGCCATCCTTCACGACCTTGACGTGGTCGAGACTCTTTCAGCACTATAGGACTAGATCGAGGGTCTTACCCTTGATATCTTGGATGTGAGGACCGACGAGTTGCCTCTGCGGTTGCAGTGACATAATACTGGAGTGCCGAGTCGATGGACTAGGCTTTTACGCATGATTGCACAGGCGGTGACTTGTTATCACTAGCATCATTAGACTAGGGTGCCCCCTAACATTTCGAGTTTTGGGTCATTTGATCGATTTTGTCTTGGTTACAGAACATTATGTATAAACTATAAACGGTTATGTATATATTTTTTATTTTCGGAGCTTTATTTTGGTTAAGTGACATGATCCTGCTGCATATATTGATGTGATGCTTCTCTTTTATAAATGTCACAAATGTCTATCTAACACATAATTTGCCAATGAGTCTATTAATGTGTTTAGACTTCTGGAAATATGTTGATATTGAATGAAATTGAACTGTCTTTCCAAAATCCTGACTCTTAGGAACATGCGATAGATAGCTGGATTTCGTACAAAATAGATGTCGGTGAGTTGTAGAATGACGAATTGTGAGTCTAGCCTGACAACAAGTCGGCATATGCCATGTGTGATGGCGTCAGAGAGGAGTTCTATCAACGCGTTGTACTCAGCGATATTGTTCGTTGACCGACCAATACATACCCCTCTAAAACTTACTAACTCACCACTGGGATTGAAAATGGCCCATGTCGCAGAAGACAGGTTCCGCGAACTACGACTCGCTCCGTCGGCATATCCAACAAATGATTCCAATAGGTTCGATATCTGCAACGAATGCAAAAAATTGGATTACCTAACCAAAATAATTACTCTTAGCGAAAATAAAAATGTAACAAAAGCATAAGGATTACTACGCGGAATTAAGCATAGTAACGTTTGAGGTACAACCCGTTGCGAGGTTGCGCCAGTGGAATCCCATCATAGTCCATCAACTCATAGGCTCCTTTTGCTAATACACACTTAACAATATAAGGACCCATCCATAACGATTTGAATTTCCCTGCTCCCAACTTATCGGATTCCTGGTCATAAAGTAAGACCAGGTCACCTTCTGAGAAGACGCGAAGTTTGACATTTTTGTCAAATTGCGCTTTGACTCGTTTCTTATGAGCTTCATTAGCCGAAGCTACATCGCGACGGGTTTCATCCAACTGGATTGGTTCCAAGAAACGAGCCTCTTCTTCTTAGGTTCTGGGGAGAAGGTCGACTGCGAGTTTGAGGGATGAGATTTCACATTGAACTGGTAAGATTGCTTCCAGACCATACACGAGTTGAAAAGGTGTAAACCCGGTTGCATTTCTCACTGATGTCCGGTATGCCCACAAGGCCGAGTACAGGATCAAGTGCCAATTTTGTTTATGGACTCCGATCATTCTTTGCAGCATGCGCTTCAGGACCTTGTTGATTGCCTCAACTTGTCCGTTAGCTTGCGGATAGTACGAAGTAGAGCTGTCGTGGGACAGTCCTAATTTAGTAGCTAACTCAACCATCATGTGATTGCGGAAATGTGATCCATGATCTGTGACTATGGCCTGTGGAATGCCGATCTGGAGACTACGTGATTGAAAAAGGAAAGGGCAGCCGTTTCGCCGATGTTGTTTAATGTAGGCATCGCCTTGGCCCATTTGGTAAAATAGTCTACTGCGACTATGATATACCCATGCCCCCCGGCCGAGGTGGGGTTACATGTCATGAAATATATGCCCCATTTGGCAAATGGCCAACCAAAAACTACTGGTTGCAGCGGTGCAGGTGGTCTTCTGGTTTTGCTATCGAAAATTTGGCAAGCATGGAAATTTCTAACTGTGGTTATGCAATCTTTGAACATTGTTGGCCAGAAGTATCCTGCTCGCAAAATTTTTTGCACCGTAGCATAACCAGATTGATGCCCCCCACATGTGCCTAAATGAAAATCATTCAGGACTTTTTTGGCCTCCTCATGGGTGAGGCACCTCCGCAGAACTGTATCGATACCACGACGATAAAGGGTATCATCGATGATCACGTAGTCTTTCGCTTGGTATCGAATTCGTCGTTGTTCGAAGCGTGAGGTATTAGACCTATATGTTTGTGTCTAGAGATAGATGATTATATCTCTGTACCACGGATTGCTTGACAATATCAGAAGCAAATTTTCATCCACAATTGCTTCTTCGGATGTTGCATCGTTGGATGATGATGGGAGATCACATAGTAACTTCGCGAATACCAGGGCTTTCTTTGATTTGGATTTTTTGAATTCCATATCAAACTCTTGTAGAATTGCTATCCATTTTGAATATTTGCCCCCCAGCAACTGTCACGACAATATATAAGTCATGGGGTTGCAATCTGATAAAATGGTAGTTTTTTCTGAAGAGGACTGTGTCGAAATCTCGTATCGCTTGAAAGCTACTAGGGCTAGCTTTTCAACGTAGGAGTATTTCATCTCTTTGTCATTAAAGTTTAAACTTAAATAATATATAGGATGTTCAATCCATTATCTTCTTGAACTAAACCATTGCTATGGTCGTATCTGCTGCAGCTAGATACAGGTTAAAGTCTTTTTGATAATCAGGAGCATACATTAATGATGCTTTTATTAGAGATTGTTTTAAAGCATCAAAGGAAGCTTGCAAAACCTGATCCCAAACAAAGGGTACTTCTTTTTTCAACATACGAGTATAACCTTTAGCTAGTTCGGCGTAATTTGGAATGAACCTCCTAAGGAAGTTTGCTTTCCCTTGGAGTTTATGAATCTGAAGCAAGTTTGAAGGTGGAGGCAAATCAATGATTGTCTGAACCTTGCATGGGTCGAGACGAATCCCATCCTTTGAGACCACAAAGCTAAGTAAACGACCAAAACTGACACAAAACACGCATTTGTGCGGATTGAGTCGTATCTTGTAGTGTCGGCAACGTAGAAATATCGCTCTCAAATGCCGCAGATGATCGGTCTGCTTTCGCGAATGAGCTGGAAGATCGTCGAGATATGGTTGAACGATGTTCTTGATGTCATGGAAAGCATAGTTCATTGCTCTCTGAAAAGTTGCCCCCGCGTTCTTTAAACCAAAGGGTAGCTTGCAATATGCGAATGTGCCCCACGGACAAATGAATGCAGTATTTGACTGGTCCTGTGGGTGGATATTTATTTGATTATACCCAGAAAATCCATCCATAAATGAAAAGATTCCACATATGGCGCATTCATCAATTATCTGGTCAATAAAGGGTGTAGGGTAGTTGTCTTTCGAACAAGCTTGATTTACATCCCTGTAATCGACGCACACTCTAATCGTTCCTTGTTTCTTCATCGCAGGAACAATATTCGATACCCAATTGGTCAGAGGAACCGGGTAAATAAAACCAGCATGGAGGAGTTTTTCAACTTCTGCCTTGATGGCAACGACTTTCTTGGGGTGCACCTGCCATAGTCGTTGTCGTACCGGTTTGACATCTGGATACATCTTACTTTCATGTTCAACTATGCTCGAGTCAATATCTAGCATTTCATCATACGACCAAGCAAAGACATCTCTAAACTCGCGAAAGAGAGCGCTATATATTTCCAGTGCTGAAGAAGAACAAGATTTGCCGACATGAATATTCTCTGCAACATCTGTTTTGGTTGAGATGTTTATGGCGGTAGTCTCTTCAATATTGGATAGGTTTCTCTCGGAATCCACCGTATTTACAGTATTCGTCAGAAAGTCAAATACTGAAGGATGGTCTAGGTTGCTGTAATTATCTTCTTTCCAGTTCAGAAGATGGGAACGATGGTGGTAATCTTCCCATGGTGCCCCGTCAATCATCATCGATTGAATGATTCCTTCGTCTATAGAGTGTACTTACGACCAAGGATCTGAAGGGGTGCCATAGTCCTTAGACCTATCTATCCAAACGCTTGATGAGCGTTGATACGGATTTGCCTCCCGTGCTGAAAACATTGATTGCTATAATGTTTCCAGTGGGGTTAGAGGCAATACCTGCAGATGATCCATTTTAACATCGTTTTCTGACATCTTTTGAACGGAAGATATCATATTGCAGGTTCCTATGTTAGCCACTTCTGCCAAATTGGTTGGAGGCAGTAGGGTAAAATTTCCCATTAATGTGGGGTCTTTTAGTAGGCCTACTTCGATATTGTGAAGCGTGCTAGGGCTTCCATGGATCATCAGAATGCTTCCCGTAACTTGCAAACTGTTGGGGAGAAAAGTTTGTTGGTCGATGATTGTAATTCCTCCTTGGGAAGGAAATGCAATTTTCCTAAAGTATGTCGACACAACGGCTGCTATGGCATATATCCAGGGTCTTCCCAGTAGGATGTTGTAATTGAGGTTTCCGTCGATGACTTCAACATCGATTTCTACTGTTTTGCCCCCCAGTTCGACTTGCAAGTTACTTAATATTCCATACGGGGTGTATGTTCGTCCATCAAATGCTTTCAATGTCATCGACGATTGCGACAAGGATTGAGACCCGAGAGTTTTCCAGCAACTCATCGACATGATACATGTGGATGCCCCTTCATCAATAATTGTTCTGTGAACAATTTTGTTGAGGGTTTTCATTTGAATGAGGAAAGCTAGTTGAGCTGGTAACTGAGGGTCATATCCTTTGTGATTAAAAGATACAAGATTGGAATCCATTGGGTCAATCCCACCTATTGCTGATAATAAAGCCTGCTTTTGGGAGGGGCAATTTTGCAGTATCTCAAGAGTCGACATCGCAGAGGGCGATTGAGCTAAATCCTCCACTATATTATAGTGTTGTGCTGCTCTGGAATGAGGATTAAATGTTAATTTGTGTACTACTCCCTTTCGTGGTTTTGTTGTTAATTCAGGAATGATGGGTGGCACAACTTTGGTCGAAGTTGTTGTTGAACTACTAGGTTGATCATTATCCTTGTTGTTCAACATCTGTGGATTCTCATAATCTTTACTCCTTGTCGATATCAAAGCATCATTCAGTTGCTTTGAAACTGACAACATTAGAACTTAGGATGAGGAAGCATTTTCGCTAGCAACCAGATTTGTTCCTGGGTTCGGAAACGGATCAGTCAATACAACCGAGGTTTTTGAACTTTTGAAGGATTTTCTAAGTTCATCTTTATATGGACAATCTTTGGTCCAATGATCCTCGTCACATATATGACATGGAGTTTTTGGTTTCCTATCCCCATAAGGGTTTGTAGAAGATTTTTTAGGAGATGAGTCCCCCTGGTTCTTCTTCTTCCCTTGTTTTTTCTTCTTGCCTCCCGGTTGCTTGGGTTCTTTGCCTTTGTCTATCGACACGGCATTTACTTCCGAGGCTAGAAGTTCCTCATTTGCGTTTTGACTCGAAACTGTGCGGGCCTTTTTCTACGTAGCCTTTACGGTTTTAGTGCTTGTCGTACCTATCAGGCCATCGCCGACATGAGAGTATTTATTTGATTTAGGAGGCGGAGGAACGGAAAATTCTGGTCTAGGAGCATCATGGATTTTATCGTAGAGCGTGCCAGACTAAGTATAAATCAAGTCTAGATATTGTGCATGAGCAATAACTTGCTCTTTAGTGACGAATCCTCCCTTTACCACATCTTCTGTAATAGCAGGTAACAAAGACTTAATAAACAATTCAACCAATAGCTCATCAGGAACATACGTTTTTACCATTCTACGAAGATGTCACCATTCATGAATATGATCGAATATGTGAGTGGCTGTCGTTTGCTTGAAATTGGTAAGTAGCTCAGTTCATGTTTCATACCTTATGGGTAACTAAAAATGGGTTAAAAATGTTGTGGCTAGGGTACTGAAGTTATCAAACGAAGCTATAGGCAATTCGATATACCACTTTGCTACCAGACCAGTTAGCGTTCACTGAAAGAGGCAAATCCTGATCGAATCATCATTGAGAGTGTTCGATGAACACCATAGATGAAAGTTCATCACATGATTCAATGGGTCTTCACCTGGATTTCCATTAAATTTAGGAATATCAAGCAGAAGTTTATGTGGAATCGCCGACCACCAAGGGGCGTAGGCAATTGGAGCGTTCGTTAGTCAATTTAGATCTGGTAACTCTAAAGTTGCCACAAAAGGCAACTGTTGATTCAGGCTTGGTTGAGCATACCCAGGATAAGATCGAATCGCTTGAGCAATTGGTCTTTGCATACCAGCATAATGCATTTGATGTTGGTAACTTTGGTAAGGTTGATGGGCATAGCCATTATAATATGGTTGATACGACTGCCCATTACTTGCAAAGACTTGTTCCTCATATCCTTGGTAAGCTTGCTGAAATTGCGGTTGTTGGTATTGCACCAGCCATGGTTGTGAAGTCATGGGCTATGGTCCAGTACTAGCTGTTTGACCAAGATGGGGGTTTGTGTTCCCCATTTGAACCTGTGCCATTCCACTAGTTGGTGATTGCGGTTGTGTCGTAGGTACAAGAGATTGTTGCATTATAACCTGAGAAACTTGAGGTTGGCGTACAACTGGAAATGCTTGTACCTACAATACTGCTACAATAGATGGTGTAGTGGTGATATTTGTCATAGGTAAACTTTGTTGCATTGAGCATACAACTCTTGGTTGTTGAGGCAGGATTGGCACCCAATCGCTAGTTGTAATTCCAGCATAACCCAAATTTTGTTGTGAACTCACGCATGGTTGTCCTTCCAAAGAAGGCAATGAAAGGGTATACGGCCCTCCATACGACGATAATCCAGTACTCAAAGGAATGATTTGCCTTTGGGGACCAATTTGCCCAAATTGACTCTGTGAAGGATCAATTTGTCGAGACTCAACATAAGAGATTCTAGATACAATTCCGGATGAACAAACGGGAACAATCCATACTGTCGAAACAGCCCCTGGATGGACTCCATCCAGCGATTGAGAGTTGGTTGGGACAGATGGCACGCCGGCGAACATTATCGGAGTAGCAGCAGGAGCTTCTGCTGCTGCTGTGTCGGGTAACACAGTCCTTGATATTGACGGTTGTTCAGACATATTAAGCCTACCCAAAATATTCCTTAGCGATTCTTCAGGAACTTCCGATGGCGGGTGAATATCTTCTGATGAAGAAGGATACAGGGCGATCCCAGCTCCAAGTTGTGTTGGAGTGTTAGATGGAGGATCTTCCACAATCTCTTCTATGGCAATCAATCCGGGAGGAAGAGGCAGACCATTAGGTCCGTAAAATATTTTTGGTGCCGAAGAAGATATAAGTTATGCAGCAACAGATGGTTGGGGAGTAACACCTTCCGAATCAGCTATAGATGGAGCCGGTTTAGGAAAAGAAATGTTTACCGTCACACTAGGATCAGTTGTAATGTCCTTTTGTGGCTGCGGAATTTCTTCTGTAGAGGCAGGGATACCAGAAATGTTTGGAGTAACCGAAGTCTCTGAGGATGTCGGAGTGCTTGCTCCAACCAACCTAGGGGACTTTGATCCGGTCAAACGAGTTCGCTTTGTCCGAAATGGTTTCGCTTCCGGAGTCAACGACGGTTGACTCGTAAGTCTCTGCGAACGATGGGGTTTTGATAGACTTTCTTCCAAGATTGCGGATTACTTGATCAACTCAAAATAAAAGGGGAAAATATTTTCGAATTAAATCAATTTTAGACGCTTTGGCAGAACTTGTTTTTTCAATTTTTAAGAGTCGAGAAAAAGCAAAAAATGACTCTAGTCGCCTTCGATTTTTAGTGAGCCTGAAGTGACAAGTGCTCAGATGGACCTTTTCTTTTAAGGAGTTTGAAAGGAGAAAAATAGACTTCTCTGGAAATCTAGGCAGAGGGGATTACCAAATCAATCGCAAAACTATAGAATACTTTTTACGATATGGCAGTTAATCTTCCCAAATGTTGTGTTCATTGCATTGCGATCGATAGGGCGACAGACACGACTTCCTAAGGATAAAGGATGCAGCCTATTGTGGTTTCCCAATATATACTCAACGGTACGTGGGAGTGTTACACAGCAATTTGTCACCGTCCTTGCTACCCCTCTCCCGCATCTTGGAGGACTCATTCTGGGACCTATGAGAAGTGACATGGCCTACAAACACTTGCATTACATTCCCCTAAACATGAGCTTTATTTGCCCTGAAGACATCTCCTGCTAAAAACCCCTAAAAATAGCTCTTTTTCCATTGGCGCGGTTCCATAGTGCAGCCCTCGCGCCAAGGGGGAAAATCCTCCAAAGAGGGCACGCCAGTTGGCACTCTGTCATAGAGTCGCACCCGCGCCAACCATAATTAGTGGTGTTTTTTAACAAACAAATGGCGGAAGTTTCATCCTAACAAATTCCTGGACTGCATCTATCTTGAGTCAGGTGGTTTGGCTACGGATTTCCATATGGAGGAAGTGGTTTGCCACCTCTCATGGAAGCTTCCTTGATGATATGGCCAATCCCATGATTATTGTGGATGATCTCAACTCCCCTTCCTCCATCTATAAAAGCTTGTACATTTTCCTTGGCAAGCTAGTTCCAGAGATTCAGATTGTCAAGTTTCCAAGAGCTTCATGCTGCAAGAGCCTTCCTGATTCCCATAAGGCCAAATCCAAGTAAGGAGATTATTGTCCAAGAACCAAAGAGAGAGGCTTGTCCTTATTCTCGACAAGCTTTGTGAGACATGTGCTGTTGACTACCCACTAAAGGAGAATCCAGTGTTAGAACTTTGGTTGTATTCCCCTTTGATTAATTATTAATGAACGACTATTGGTTATGGTTCCACCCTTGTTGTTATTTGTGATGATGATGAGTTATATCCTTTCTGATTGATATAGAGTTGCATATGCTAGATTTTATGCTTGTGTGTGTGTCGTTTCTTGTATGTGTAGGTGTCCATTCACGGATATCGTGAGGGTTGTGATCTGTCGAGGTGAAGGAACGGGAGCACCACCTCTCCTACAAACAATAGCGTTGGAATCCAGGTAGGCCTTCATCATTGGTCTATTAATTTGCAATTAGGACCCTGCACTATAGCGTTTGATGATTGTTGCTAGACCCGGTCTGGGCTAGTAGGGATCGCCTCTGTCTGCAGAGGGGATTTACCTCCTCAACGGGGAGCACAAGTCTGTACTGGCACTTGCCGTCTCAGAGTGGAGGAATCACCCAACCAACAATGAAAACAACAGTTACCGGAATACGTCTCTAGCCTAGACCTCTAGATGTTGTGGGTTAGGTTCGAAAGCGTTGTTAGATTCATTAAATTTATTTTAAGTTGATCTTGTTTAAAAATTTGTCTTTCAGGTTCACCGCGTGATGTGTATACAATTCCTAAAATGCAGTCTAAGATGATAAACAAATGTTTAATCTTCTTTTGGCAATGAAAATCCTAGCTACTAAGGAAAGAAAGTTGAGAATCTTTCAACAAAGAGAACAGAGCACACACTAAATGCACCGTCCTAAATCAAACCAAGCAGTCTAAATGCAAATGCACATGCATGTATTTATTTTCAGCCTTCTCAATGTATGAATGAAGATAAGAAAGCTAAGTGCAAATCTGAATTATTTTCAAAGCGATAATACTCAACAAATTTATTTTCAAAATGAAGTGAAGGTAAGAGAGACACTTTGCGATTTCAAAATGAAAATTGCTTTTCGACACTCTAAAAACTACAAATTCAAATCATATGCAAGAGTAATTGTATAATCGACTATCAAGAACAATGGGATTGTCTTCTATGACTGAAAACGACAGTTACGACACTTTCAGATTAAGAAACGACAGTTCGACTATGCTACTTCTTTGCAAAAGAGAACTGAAAATGGTGTACAATACACAAAAACACTTATAGTTCTTTGCACAATAGAGGCGGAATGATGCAAGAGAAGGGGGTTTTCACAGATATATACTGACCACAGACAACAAAACTCCTGAATAGGACTGAAAATAGTGAGGAAAAAACCAAAGTCTGAAGGTAAAGTTAACCTTCCCCGACCATCGCACCTGTCACACAGTGAATTCAGTATGCAGCGCACCTACTGCACACGGGAAGTGCGATGCATACAAACTGCCTTGAAGGCAGGGTGCGATGGTACCAGTGCAAGACTTTAAATGAGCTTTTACTCACAGTTTGCAATTCAGTTCAGGGATTTAGGCCGAGTAAGTGATGTTCATTAAATGTAAATCACAAGGGTTGATCTAAGGAGGTTACTAGAGCCACCACTTAGGGCAATTAGAACGTTTGCAGATCGATTGTTTAATTCATAAACAAACCCGGAGATAGACTGAAGCAGCATTGATCTACTTTGCACTTGTATAACAAATGCAGTTCGAAGGCTAGCTGGCTTGACTTCAGGCTCCGTCTGTAAGTTTATAAAAGAAACAAAGATAGGCTAACAAACAATCTAGTCGCTCCCCAATGGAGTCGCCATTTTGTTACCGGGAATAGTGTCCACTTGGACGCTGCTATTCCCACTAAGACTGGTAGCTATCTTAGAAACAAACAAGTAAAGTCTATTTTCGCTTTCCTTTATGAAAATAGATAGGAGTGGAACAAAAGAGACCAACCTTAGTCTTGTGCTTGATTTCCTCTCCTTCCTAATAGATCTTTGCCGCTTCTTCTTCATCTTCCCAGCTTCAAAGAGCACCTATGGAATCACAGCAACATACTACTATCGAAGAACAAAGACCTATATTCATAAATAACACAGGACCAGATATGTGTTAACCATACAAATGCATATATAAGTAAACATACAAGAATATGGAGGAAAACTTCAATAGCTTTATTAAGATGAAAAGTAGCAAGAGGATTACAACCATATGTTCTAACCCAGCATCATACTCCAGCTAGAAATCCCTTCTTCACCTCAAGTAAAGCTTAGATCACCCAACACTATGAATATACACCAGAAAACCAACAACACTTCTCTACAAGATACAAGATTCCAGCCCCTGGATCTCTGTGATGAGGGATCCATATATAGATGATTGTAGGGAGGTGAGTCATCTTCTGGGGTCTGGATTAGTGTCCTCTCTCTGATAATTCCTGCTTCCACTTGGAGAATGGTGATCTCTTACTCATCCCTAGTCGAAAACAAAGAGGCAAGTGTCAGAGGGGAAGCTTCAGGAAGATTCCATGATCTTCCACCTCACATTTTGTCCCTGCCATTTGTCCATTCTTGACCATCGCACCCTACAGAGGAGCCATTCAGTATGCATCACACCTTGTACACTGGGAAGGTGATACGCATCGCACCCTCTGCACTGGGTTTTCAGTATGGTTCAGTTTTAACCATTTATGAGCAGTTTTTAGTGGATAACTTCTCGGAGATGATGTAATCAGCTGACCTTGTTCCTTTAGGCAGTGAAGCAACACTTTTAGGGACTTAGGAGCCCTCAGTTTATGGACATTTATGATTGGGGTTGAAGTGCCCAAAAATATCTATAATAGTTGCCCCCTAAAACATGAGGTCGTTAATCTTTTTGATGTCGGGTGAAATGCTTTACTATGAGGATCCGAAGTTTTTTCGAGCTGGGAGGTGACCTGTAATAAGATAAAATACAATACATTATCTTGAAAACATTTTTTCATGATCTAGCTGAGGCAGGCATTCCCATGCTTAGCTTTATAAATTCATTTTCATGTACATAGGACAGACAATCGTCTGTGTGGCAGACTGATGATTCGAACTCATCATCCTTTGATTTGGATGATCATCTGTTCAACAATGATGTACATTTGATGTTTTTATATTCTTGAATATATCACAGCCCGGATGGATGAAACTAGATCCAGGGTCTCCAAAACGCGTTCAATCTTCACTCAGAGTACAAGTCGATCCATGTGAAAAATGTTCTGAAGTCGAACATGGAAAGACATCGCTTGATTACCAGCCAATGATGTAAGATGTTAACAGGCGCGAGAGGAATCACCAATAATGATAATGACCCTCAAGGTACTACAGTAAAATTTGCTTGGTGTGAAAAAGGAATTGGCATCAAACACCACACAAAATCTCTCAGTCAAAGGCCATTAATGTAAACCTGTCGCCGAAAGTGAGAAACTTGCCATTGAGGCATGCAAGCTTCAAAGTACTGAAAGGGTTGTTCCTAGGTCAACTTCTTGGATAATGAGCTGATGTCGACAAGAAGTGACCCGTCGTAGGAGGGCTTTAATGAATCTCACATCTACAGCACGGAACGAAGCAAATGATTTTGGAGGTGAAAACAATATGATGATACAGTGTTCAGGGTGGCAGTCATGAACGAATGGAGCGTGAATGTATTGCAGTGGGTGAGACACAAGCAAATTGTCTGAATGACTTCTCTTGAACATATCGGCGACACTAATGATGGATTGGCAGCGTTAACCCCAGAGATGGATGGTGTGACAGACCAATGGTGATATGACCAGTGAACGGAACAACCCAACCCGGCTTGGATGCGGAAGGAAAGTGTCATGTTCAAGAGCGACTTGCTACCAATAAAGCTTTTCAAGTTTTCTTCCCAATTTTCCCCAGTCATTGCTGACCAGTACCTCTTTATTTTTGTCAAGCTTGAGGAGGATAACATATTCTTGTTCTATAATCCACCCTTCGGGCGAACCTGTCGCTATATTTTAGCAAACCTAGCAACAGTGAAACTCGTTCTCGTCCATTTGGACGAGTTTGCGCTATTAGGTTTTAACGAGTTTAACGGCAAAGATAACTCGGTCCTTTTCAATTTTAGAGAGTCTGAAAGGGATGGAAAGGAAACTCCAAAGATTCTTTTTCGTCATATAATCCCTTAAGTCCAAAAAATCGTAAAATAATACGAAAGGGATGAATTTTCGATAGTTTTAACAAGCCGAACAAGACAAACACTCGATCGTTTTGTGTAATAATCCCTCAAGTCCAAAAAGATTAAAATCTAGAGGAGGGATAGCACTTCTGATGAATTTAACTAGCCGGAGAGGCTAATCGCTCGGCAATCTTTTCATATTTTACGAGTCAGTTGAAAAGAGCTTAAAGGAGACTCATTTTTCGAGGAACGAGTGATGATTTCGGGTAGCAGCTGATTCCAGGTAAGGCTTGGAATTTTCCAATCACGACAGTGTCACAAAGGATGGTTAATAGAATCACTCTTCGCAGATGTTCCTCTAAAGGGTAAACAATCAAATGGAGGTGAATGATCAGCTAAAAATCAGAGTGGAGGTGATGATGAGAACACAACCAAGGCTCAAAAGTTGACGATAAGGCATTCACAATGGTTATTTACCGGTTCATTTTTTAATGAGCTTAAACTCTGGGGGAAACATTTGCTCATTTGCTTATGTTTATTTTTAACGAGCTTGAATTATGCGTTAAAACTGCTCGTGGCGGGTTTATTTTTAAATGAGCTTGAACCCTATGGTACCACTGCTCGCCAATCGTATAATAAGGATGTCTCATCTAAGATGCCATTTTTTATGGGGCTTGCACCTTTTGTAATCTTTGCCCTGGATCCTCTTGCATGTAAGCTAGGAATGACCAACTACGCCCCTCTACTTAACTACCAAGATCACTACCAAGGCTAGGTAGGAAACTTTTACCTTTACTTTGCCGGTGTCGGTGGCCCCTGCAAAGATGAATGGTCAATTCGACCACTCACCCGACCTGGGCGGTTGAAGTCAGTGAAATCATAGAGCTAACGTTAGCTGGTCATTTCTCACTTTCTTACAAAAGGTTTGCATGCCCCCAGGTATAGCAAAAAATTCCTAGGTTACCATGAAAGTTCCATCTGCGTTGCGAACAAAATGCTTCCTTGGCGATGTCTACCGAAATAGACAAAGATGAGTGGCGCAGACACCTCCACTCACATAACTTTAACGAAGGTATCTTATTCCAGTCTAATCCCATTTTCCTGTAAGGACAGGTTCGTCAGACTAGTCATATATCCTCCACGGAAACCTACTCTATACCCAAGGTTTTCCTACCGAAACAAACCAAGGTGCATGCCCCCTGGGTTTCTGTCACATCCTCCTGAATCACTCACGCTCATCAAGTGGATGGGCTGGAGAACGATGAGACATTCTTTGTGTGAAAAGACCATTTAGGGATGGCATTTGACTATTTGTGATGTGCGAACCGGGGAATGACAGTTGGTCTACGAGCTTGACCATTCTGCCTTCGTGCGGAAAACACATTACTCTAAAGAGTGAGGAGACGACGGCTCCCATGCAATAAATATAGTCATGTCCAAGGAGTAGATTATAATCTAGGGGTCCTTGAACTACCATCATGTTCATGTGAACGGTTTTCCTTCTCAAAGTAATGGGCACATTTGGAAGGATTCCTAATGGTCAACTGGTTCCTTTGTCAAAGCCCGTCAGATTTCTCATTTCCGGCAAAAGCGATGGTGAACCAAGTGCTTTCCAAGCAGTTGAGGAAAGGATACTCACAGAAGCCCCTTCATCGATGATGGCACCAGCCATGACCATTCTGTAAGCTTGTACAATGATTCAGAATGGTACACTAGATGGTAAATGGGGTCTGCCTAGTAGATTCCAGTCGAAGGAAACGACTAGGTTGCTTGGAGGTGGGACCAAATAGACGGCTAGATATGACTTTGATGAACTTCCTTCCTGCAATAAAGGAACGGGTAGACTACCCCCAAGTTCGTCGGAGTCTATGTTTACGAAAAGAATTTAAACGGTGTCATTCTCATTCTCTTCAGTGACGATATCATTTGAAGATGAACATTCTGAAGGCAAGATCGGGTCAACTGCCGCCTCGACCTTTTGAATTTCGTCAGGTATGGTTTCAGAGGGTTCATTTTCTATGATAGACGTTTCGGCCGACCATAATGGCGAGCCAGCTGGATTTTCAACCAGTGGTAGACTTGGCAAGAGATTTTTATATCCAGGAGGGAGCCGTAGCGATGAAGCGGGACGGTCATCCAAAACTCTTTTAGCTTCGTCAAGGAAGGGACAATGGTGGACGGCGTGATTGCCTTCACACAATTTACAAGGAAATTTGCGATTCCTATTCTGTCTAGATACTTCACTTTCACTGGTTGATGGTGTCCATTCAACATGATCATCAGAGGTTTACGACACCAGATTTTGCAAACGAGGAGACCAGTCCCTTAGGATCCGATGGATGTAGGGACAATCTCGGTGATAGTGGTCTCCATTGCAAATGACACATGGAGATTTAGGTTTAGATAGTGCGGTGTGAGGATTTTCGCTAGATGACGCCTAGTTGCCCCCTTTCGATTATGGTTCCTTCTTCTTCTTTTATTTTTTCTCTTTCTACTTCTTCTTCTTCTTAGTTACTTGATCCTTAGATTTACTAGCTTTATCAAGCGAAGAGGAAGGAGGAGAGGGAGAAACAAATGAAGTAGAAGGTTGGGAGGCAACTCTAGTATCATCTAGTTGCTGACTTGACTGTTCAGGAATTACAGTATTCTGAATGACAAAGGTAGAGAAGAGTCATACGGGCAAACCAATCGTTAATCCTGGAAGTGACAATGTGGCCATATAGGGTGCACCAACATCTCCCCAAGAGGAGAAAGGACTAGGATTTCCTCTAAGGGGAAATCCTTGGTTGTAGACTCCATTTTTCTCAACCTAGAGACCAACGAGGGAACTTTGTGATGTTATTCCGATTAAAATAAATTTTAGACGCTTTGACACAACTTGTTTTTTCAATTTTAAAGAGTCGAGAAAAAACAAAATATGACTCTAGTCGCCTTCAATTCTTAATGAGCCTGAAGTGACAAGTGCTCAGATGGACCTTTTCTTTTAAGGAGTCTTGAAAAGGAACAAAATAGACTTCTCTGGAAATCTAGGCAGAGGGGATTACCAAACCAATCGCAAAACTGTAGAATACTTTTTACGATACGACAGTCAATCTTCCTAAATGTTGTGTTTAGTGCATTGCGATCGATAGGGTGGCAGACACGGCTTCCTAAGGATAAAGGATGAAGCCTATTGTGGTCTCCCAATATATACTCAACGGTACGTGGGAGCACAAGTACATACTGGCACTTTCCGTCTCAAAGTGGAGGAATCACCCAACCAACAATGAAAACAACAGTTAGCAGGTTTTACGACGCTGGAATACGTCTCTAGCCTAGACCTCTAGATGTTGTGCGTTAGGTTCCAAAGTGTTGTTAGATTCATTAAATTTATTTTAAGTTGATCTTGTTTAAAAATTTGCCTTTCAGGTTCACCGCATGATGTATATACAATTCATAAAATGCAGTCTAAGATGATAAACAGCTGTTTAATCTTCTTTTAGCAATGAAATCCTAGCTACTAAGGAAAGAAAGTTAAGAGTCTTTCAACAAAGAGCACAAAGCACACACTAAATGCACTGTCCTAAATCAAACCAAGCAGTCTAAATGAAAATGCACATGCATGTATTTGTTTTCATCCTTCTTAATGTATGAATGATGATAAGAAAGTTAAGTGCAAATCTGAATTATTTTCAAAGAGATAATACTCAACAAATTTCTTTTCAAAATGAAGTGAAGGTAAGGGAGACACTTTGCAATTTCGAAATGAAATTTGCTTTTCGACACTTTAAAAACTACTAATTCAAATCATATACAATAGTAAACATATAATCAACTATCAAGAACGATGGGATTCTCTTCTATAATTGAAAATGACATCTATGACACTTTCAGATATAGAAACGACAGTTTGACTATGCTACTTCTTTGCAAAACAGAACTGAAAATGGTGCACAATACATAAAAACACTTACAGTTCTTTGCACTATAGAGCCGGAATGATGTAAGAGAAGGGGGTTTTCAAAAACAGAACTGAAAATGGCGCACAATACATAAAAACACTTACATTTCTTTGCACTATAGAGGCGGAATGATGTAAGAGAAGGGGGAAACGACAGTTCGACTATGCTACTTCTTTGCAAAACAGAACTGAAAATGGTGCACAATACATAAAAACACTTACAGTTCTTTGCACTATAGAGGCGGAATGATGTAAGAGAAGGGGGTTTTCATAGAGATATACTGACCACAGACAGAAAAACTCCTGAATAGAACTGAAAATAGTGAAGACAAAACCAAAGTCTAAAGGCAAAGTTAACCCTCCCTGACCATCACACCTGTCACACAGTGAATTCAGTATGCAGCGCACCTACTGCACACGGGAAGTGCGATGCATACAAACTGCCTTGAAGGCAGGGTGCGGTGGTACCAGTGCGAGACTTTTAACGATTTTTTTCTCACAATTTTCAATTCAGTTCATGGATTTAGGCCGAGTAAGTGACGTTCAGTAAATGTAAATCACAGGGGTTGATCTAAGGAGGTTACTAGAACCACCACTTAGGGCAATTAGAACGTTTGCAGATCGATTGTTTAATTCATAAACAAAACTCGGAGATAGACTGAAGCAGCATTCATCTACTTTTAATTTTTATAACAAATTCAGTTCGAAGGATAGCTGGCTTGACTTCAGGCTCCACCTATAAGTTTATAAAACTAAAACAAAGATAGACTAACAAACAAGCTATTCGCTCCCCAGCGGAGTCGCCATTTTGTTACCGGGAATAGTGTCCACTCAGAGCTGTTATTCCCACTAAGACTGGTAGCTATCTTAGAAACAAACAAGTAAAGTCTACTTTCGCTTTCCTTTATGAAAATAGATAAGAGTGGAACAAAGGACACCAACCTTAGTCTTGCGCTTGGTTTCCTCGTTTGATTCCTCTCCTTCCTGATAGGTCTTTGCCGCTTCTTCTTCGTCCACCAAGCTTCAAAGAGCACCTGTGGAATCAAAGCAACATACTACTATCGAAGAACAAAGATCTATATTCATAAATAACACAG
>APFE030558053.1:0-24956 GCA_000404065.3 Pinus taeda | reverse complement strand
CATATCTTGCGTGTGAGATAAAAATTCCTTTTTCATTTTGATCTACTTCTATGCCTAAGAAGTATCTCAAGAAACCCACGTCAGTCATTTCAAATTCTTCTTTCATGACTGATTTAAAATTCTTGATGAGCTGATCATCATTACCTGTAAAAATAACATCATCAACATACAATACAACAATTAAAATTTTACCATCTTTTTCTTTGATGTAGATGGTGGGTTCTCCTTCACACTTGTCGAATTCATTATCCAATAGATATGAATCTATTTTGCTGTACCATGCTCTTGGCGCTTGCTTCAGCCCATAAAGAGCTTTCTTCAATTTGCACACTTTGTGCTCTTCACCTTTCTTCTCATAGCCTAGAGTTTGTTCAACATAAACCTCTTCCTTTAACACTCCATTTAGGAATGCTGACTTCACGTCCATTTGGTAGAATTTCCATTTGTTTTGTGCTGCTATGGACAACACTGTTTTGACTGTTTCCATCCTTGCTACTGGTGCAAAGGCTTCATCATAGTCTTTGCCTTGTTGCTTCTTGTAGCCTTTCACAACAAGTCTTGCTTTGTGCCTGTCAATCTTGCCTTCAGCATTGCTTTTGGTCTTATAGACCCACTTAACTCCAATGGCATCTTTGCCTTCAGGGAGGTCCAATAACTCCCATGTTTTACTCTTTTCAATTGCACCAATTTATTCATTCATTGCTTCAATCCATTTATCTTTATTTACAACATCTTCAAAATGAACTGGGTCATCAACATGACAATACAAAGCGAATAATGAATTCAGACCGGTATTGGTACTTACCTCTCCTTGTTCATAAATCTCATTCAGATTTCTGAATCTTGGTCTTCTTGGTGTGCTTGGAGTTCCATCCGCACTTGAGGGTATTTCAGATCCCTGTGGTGTGCTTGAAGAAGCACTTCCTTGATTTCTTAAGGTTGTTCGAATTCCAGTTTGTGGTGTGGTTTGTTGAATTTGTTGTGGTGGAGGAGGAACCACCAAGGAAGGATTATTTGTTGTTCTCCCTTCCTGTTCTTCTTCATGAGACACAATTGTCTTCACATTCACTATCTTTTCTAAGCTTCCACCCCAAGCTTCATCTTCAATGAACTGCACATCCCTACTTACAATCAATTTCTTAGTGGATGGATTATAGAGTTTGTATGCTTTTGACTCATCACAATAGCCAACAAACACACACTTCTCCCCCTTACTATCAAGCTTTCTCCTTAGCTGATCTGGTACATGTGCATAGGCTACACAACCGAATACTCTCATGTGAGTGACAGTTTGCTTTTGACCACTCCATGCTTCTTCTGGTATTCTGTTCATGACAACTTTAGTTGGGCATCTATTCAAGATGTAAACAGCACAAGTGACAGCTTCTGCCCAATACTCATGAGGCAAGTTCTTTTCCTTCAGCATACTTCTAACCATGTCAAGAATGGTCCTATTCTTTCTTTCAGCAACACCGTTTTGTTGAGGTGTATACCTTGCGGTAAACTATTTTTGTATTCCATTCTCTCTGCAAAAACGCAGAAAGTCTTGGGAGATGTATTCTCTTCCTCTATCTGTTCTGAGCACTTTGAAGTAGTGCCCACGCTGTTTCTCAACAAGAGTTTTGAAGTGGAAGAATTTCTCAAACACTTCACTCTTCTCTTTCATCATATACACCCATGTCTTTCTGGTGTAATCATCAATGAAATTTAAAACATATCTGTTTCTGCCAAGTGATGGTACTTGCATCGGTCCACACACATCAGAGTGGACAATTTCCAAGGGTGCTTTTTCCCTTCTACTCTTTCCTGCTGGAAAGATTTCTCTATGTTTCTTACCCAATATGCAGCCTTCACAAAGGTTGTTCGGCTTTTCATTGAACAGTAATCCCTTTACCTTTCCTTTTCTGTGCAATAAATTCAGGCCTCCGAAATTGAGATGTCCAAATCTCAACTACCACAACCAATTCTCATCTTTCACTTGTTCCTGAAAGATTTCTTGTGTTACAGCTGCAATAGTTATTCCTTCATTCAAATCTGCCCTGAGTTTGAGACGAAACATTCTATTGCTAGTCATCTGCACCTGTGCAATGATCTTCTTACTTGGAGGTATATCTCTGATTGTACACATATCATCTTTGAAGAACACGTTGTAACCTTTATCAATGAGCTGCCCAATGCTCAAAAGATTACATTTCAGACCAGGTACATAGTATACCTCTCGCACAATCATCTGTTCTCTATTTCTTGCTCGGATACTGATGCTGCCTTTACCCTTGACAGCTATCTTACTATCAATCCCTGTTGTTACCTCAGATTTCACATTTTCATCCAGATTGGAAAACATTGCAATATTTCGAGTCATGTGATTACTACAACCTGAGTCTAAGAACCAAACGTCTTCTTGTTTGTCTTGTGCTATGTTACATGTTAACAACACATTCTTTGGATTCTTATTTTCTTCATTTGCAAAATTAACATTCTGCCTACTATTCATGTCATTTTGTTTTTTCCTAAATTCATTGGCATAGTTCCCATATTTCTTACAATAATGACATTGGACTTGGGATTTGTCATACCTTTGTCCATGAGCTTGTTGTTTGCTTGAACCTTCATCTTGGTTCTGATTGCAGCTCCTTCCGCTTGTGCTTGCAGGATAATATCTGCCTCAGTTTTGGCTTCTTCCACGACCTCTGTTAGTGGCTCTGCCTCGGCCTTTTCTTTGGATGAAAGACATCTGAGTCTTGAATGCTTGTTCAAGAGAGGAATCTGTTCCTCTACTCAGTTTGTGTTCATGAGACATAAGAGAAGCACTCAGTTCATCTACCGTGAACTGTGAGAGATCTTTTGTTTCTTCTATTGCTACCACAATAGCTTCAAACCTTGAGGGTAATCATCTCAAGATCTTCTCTACGATCCTTCTTTCTTCAAGGATTTCACCATGAGATCTAATCTCGGTTATCAGCCCAATAACCTGAGTGAAGAATGAATCTATTGTATCATATTCCTTCATGCTAAGTATTTCAAAGTCTCTCCTCAACATCTGCAACTTTGCAGTCTTCACCTTCTCCATGCCTTGATAGGCAGTTTTGAGAATATCCCATGCCTCTTTGGATTTTGTTGCTACTGCAATCTGTGGAAAGATACTTTCATGTACTGATTGGAAGAGAAAAAAGAGGGCTTTGGCATCCTTCTTCTTGTCACTCTTCAACTGGTCTCTTTCTGCTGCTGTCAAAGCAGCCAACGTTGTTGCATCTGCAGGTTCAGCATAGCCAGTTTCAACCAGCGCCCATATTCCTTGAGAAGCAAACAATGCTTTGATTTTTATGGACCAATCATTGTGATTTTTCCCATTAAACTGTGGCAGTTGGGAATTTGTCAAACCTGTTCCAGCATATGCCATATTAACTCTGTATAGGTAAAGAAGAGATACTGCCTGTAAAATTAAAAACAAGCAAAAACTTTTCTCTGGTGGAAAAAATCTACTCTCTGAACTTCTTACAGTTCCTAGAGTGAAAAACAAACTCTGTTTTTGACTCACTGAGTGCCTAGACTAGCTCTGATACCATGTTGGAATTTTATGGTGATTTCAAACACAAAAGGCCAGAGAACAATGCTCTGATACCATGTTGGAATTTTATGGTGATTTCAAACACAAAAGAGCAGAGAACAACGCTCTGATACCATGTTGGAATTTTGTGCTAAATTCCTTAACAAACAGACAACACAAAAATGCTCTGTTTCAGCACAAAAAACTGATAATTTTGTTTTCTCGAAATGGTGTTGCAGCAACAGGATTCGTTGTTGCAGAAACAGGAAATAACACTTTGTTTTTTGTTAACACAGGAAAAACAGAAAACTGCTTACTACAAACTGTGTTGCAGCAACACAGTTTGGTGTTGCAGCAACGCTGCTCGTGGTGTTGCAGCAATGCTGCTCGTGGTGTTGCAGCAACGTGAGTTTTGACGTCAATCCACTCGGTGTAACGACAACACAATTTTGACGCTAAGAATTGACGCTTTGGTGTTACATCAACTAAAACAAATGGATTCAAATCACTAATAGACTTACAGAGTAAAATCAAAGTGTTTTTGACACTTAGTATAAGAACAACTTAAAATTAGCAATACAGTAAACTTGTATTCATGAACAGTAAACAAAACTGATACAGTAAACTTAGTTGTTACAAGAGGAACACTTTACTTCCAGAAATCGATTTTCTATCTCAGAAAATCGCAGGTTCAGCACTACTGTGCATTTACAGAAGAGACACACTCTTGTTCTTCTAACCTTCACTCTTTTCTCTCAGATTACAAAAACAGAACTGTTGTTCTAAAATTTCTTACACTCACACAGAAAACATAACTGTTGTTCTTTTTCTTCTTACACCTTCTTGCACTTGAAAACAAAACTGTTGTGTGTTACATTTATAGGAAAATAAATATCTGAAGTTAAACTATAAAGTAAGAAAAATATCTGCTGATATTTATCTTTGTATTTATTGCAGAAGAGGGGGTGATGTCTTTCTCGGTGGAAATAAGTCTGTTGCAGGGGAATTAATTTCTGCACATTTAATGTTCATTTAAAGTGTAAAATATCAGTGGACTTTTGGGGCTTCCGGATAACTGCTGAAATCAGATCTTTGTTCAGCATTTATGTGATGCAGTTGGAATTAAATTCCAACACATATGTGTGAAACTGGAGCGAGGTCTCACTTATTGCAACTAGTCATTGTAACTAGTACCACACCTCTACCAATAGTTAATACATATAACCAGCATTCCATAACTGGACCAGCTGTAGGGTAGATGCTTCATATAAGTTATTTTACAGAGAAATCAAGACAGAAGAGATCAGGCCCTTCACCTTGGGAAGATGAAAGCCTACTTGCATCACCGACATGGATATGTTGTGGAAATGCGAATTTAACCGTGGTTCTCTGTGTTATTCAAGAATTTCCGTCTCTCAACAAAGGCTACAAGGCATATGCTCAGGACCCAGTTTTTAGTGCAATTTGCTTTGCAATTGCTCTGGAGTAACCTGCACCCAAGAAATTGAATAACAATGCAGTGGCAAATGAATCTCTATTCTTAATATCTCAGTTAACGTCGGTCCTCTAACTTTGTATGGTACTAGATTATTTTCCTTCGAAAGAGATTTCAAGGATTCTGATCTAGACTACAAGACTGGGTGCAAAGGAGAAAAAAAGAGGAGATTCTATAAAAGTTTCCTTGCTCACTATTACTTAGCGGACCTGAAAGGATGGAGTTGTTTTTAGGGCTAGTGATGCCAATACAGATGTGAGTAGTTGGAAGCCATTACACTCTCCCCATCTAAAAGAAACAATCCATGGTCTGCAAACTTATTACAACCCAGTGAACGTACAATTGAGATAAGCATCAATTGACTCCTCGTGATGGACTATTGATCAAATAGGTTGTATGTGGTAACTGGTTGTGTCACTTTTTCAATTAACTGCCAAGATTATGATAGGCACTTTCATGTTTGTTTCTGGGGTTTCTTGATTGAAGGCAACGTAATGAAGAGATGGATGAGTTCTGGTGCGGAAACTGCAGAAGTTAAATGACTCAGAGTGATCAAGCATCCTTTACCAACCCAGTTATCAAAACACTACATGACCAGTCATGAAGATGTAACGGGTTCATAGATGCACTTCTCTCTTGATAACTCATTAAAATATGAAATATCGCCTTGACTGCTTCGGAGGGATCGTAGTGAAAATTTTCACATCGTCAGAGAATCACTCTCAGGACCGATGAATGGTGCACTAACTAGAAAATTTTCCATTCATTTTGTATGCCTGTAGATGATAGCCATTTGCTGGTTCTGTACCTAGCATAATTACTTTTGTTGTAGTGGCTGGCCTAGAAAATGGAGTAAGTATTATAATTTAACATGAAATGTGAATATGTTCCAGCCTGTATTAGGGTCTGCAGTCTTCTATAGGAAAAAGGGCAGTCCATAGACCTAACAGAATCCAAATAACCAGGGGGCAATTTCCAAAAACTTATACCAGCAACTAAGTGTTGTGTATGTATCCAATTGAATTCACCACTTATGCCCTTAAGTTGTGTTCAGGCGAGTGGTGATCTCAATATGTATATAACTATAGGGAAAATTAAGAGCTCATCATGCCACTGTATCCCAAACCTTTCAGCAGTACAGTGCTGGCAATCAGAGGTGCGAATGGCTAATCTCAAGATATTTCATACATCCTTGCATAAGCCTATGAATAAAAGAAATGATGCTATAGTGTGGAGCACTCACACATCAAAAGAAGACCAACTGAACAAGTGGCTAGGCCAGTCCTTGCACCTAAACTTTCGCAGGGGAAAAAAAACAACAAAAAAAAAGCACTCAACCCATTCTTGCAAACCTGCAACGAGAGTTGGGTAATATATTAACCATCTCCTTCAGTTCAAAATTTTAAAGGGGTGTCTTACAAAAATGAATTCCACATTACAATAAAACTCTGCAATTAACATTATTTCATATACAATTCAACTCCGAGAAACAGAGGATCAGTTGAATCTCGGGTATTTCATATAACTGATCGGAAGCACCAGATATTTAAAACTAAAAATTCAAAATATATAACTCAATCCTTTCCAATTATTTGCCTCTCATTATAAAAAGATAAAAAAAAAATGAAAAGTTTTCAAACAATTTTTAATGACCATATATAAATAACAAGGCCATGACCGTCAATCGATTCTAAATTATTTGGCATATTATACGTCAGAAATTCTAATGTTTGAGGAACAGGTGTTGGACACACAATGTTACATACACGCACCTCCTTTTTCTTTAAATTTTGATTCTCCTCTATAAGATTTTGCTCGTCAATCGTTCTCTCCTCATTTTTCTTCAAATTCTCCTCGATCAAATTTTGCTCGTTAACCGTTCTCTCCTCTATGCGTCTCACCATAGCCTGATTGTTTGTCTCCCTCACCTACGCGATTGCGAGGTCCATTTCCTCTTCTAATTGTTGTAATTGCCCAGAATCCGATTTATCTAGGTCCTATGCCACCATCTGCTTCAACATCGTATGCAGTTGTTCCGCCTGAAACCTTACCTCTGGCGCTTGGATGATTTGGTTTTTAATGTGATTATTATCGTTGCATTCAATTGATTCACGAGATTTTGTTTGTTCAGATAACTTGCTGTAACGATGCATTACGCTTTCCATATCTAGCCTGGAAATTTTGAAAAACTTATTATCACTCGAAAATATGAGAACAGTTATTTCTGCATCGCAGAGGACAAACAATTCTCTGGCCTTCTTGAACAGACCTGCTCTTCGCTTCAAGAAGGTGACCTTCCTGCTCGTTGGATTTTCTATCCTCTTGATCTCTATTTTCACTCTACCCATTACTTGAACTCTTTTGCTACCTGTAAATCTTGCTCTCTTGCTACCTGCGACCTAAATCTTGAACTCTTTTGCTACCTATTGCGGCCTTTATTTGTATATGATGTTTTCAGGTCTCTGACTTGTGACAAAAATAACAAAAAATTGAAATTATATCGAAGTGCGGCTGAGATCTGATTGCATGCAATAACATTTACATATATAAATTAACGAAGTTTTCTATTTGTCCTAAATCTGATAAACGTTTCTAACTTTAGAAATGGTTACTTATCTGCAAGTTAAAGTTCGCGATTGCAAAGTGTGATGATTAACAAGAGTCCACCCATATTGCCAGCTGCGGCCAACTTCCCAAAACATTCCATCCACACCTCCTTGTCAAAACTCTCAAATATTTCATTTCACAGAACCTTTTCAGACCACATCAAATCCCCCACATGGCCCTTCCACATCAGCCGACTTTAGCTTATGAGCAATCTCAGTAGAATTGTAGTTCAGGTAATAAGCTTTCATGGATTGAAAACTTCTCTTAACAGTACTAATTCTAACTTCCCAATACAATTTCAAACATGACTGAGCCCTACCATTTCTCTTAAGGAACTCTGCAATCATCTGAAGGCTTTCAATACCAACAAACACTTGTTTCGATTGGGGTATTTCACTACTTACCTTGAGATCCCTCGGCAGGCTATTCTGAAACAGAATCGACATGAACGAGGACTTGAGCTTCTTCATAGCAATATCTAGCAGCTCCCCATCATCATCCAGATTGCCTTACCCAGGGCTCCAATACAACCCTGCAATCTGCGGATTGTGTACTTGTACTTGTCCCGAGTTCGGCACCATTTTCCGCATGTGCAGGGGAAATCTTCTTCTGGGTATCCTCGAACTTACTCTGGAGAAACCATTTCTAGACCACCGTGGACACACCTGCATACTTCAACTATATCTGGCACACTTCAACGCAAACATCTGTCTTGCATGCAGGGAAAGCAGAACAGTATCAAAAACTTAGGACAAACTAAGTTTCTTTTAAAATGTTTGCATCGAACAACGTGAAGGTTGTAATAAGACCCCAATTATTTTCCGAACCAAAACTTTGGTTAAAAGTTTGTTGAATCAAAATTCCGAGCATTAAACTTAGGTTAAAATGCCAAAACACTGAAAATAAAATCGTCAAACTATGAACTAATGCTCGGTCAGCCATCGATAGATCGCTAATAGTCCCAGGGAGGGACTAATAATAAAAACATAAAATACAGTTCAAAATTTATTTAAAAAATAAACAAATTCTGGGCTCGAAAACCTTCAATTATGTGTTTTCTACGTGGGAGCGCTACACTTAATACAAAACGGGCACCAAGGTGAGATGTGATGAGGAGGAAGGAATTTAGCAACTTGTTGGAATCTATCTAAGTTTGACAAAGCCTTTAGAAATGAGCAGTCAGGATAGGGTAGTATACTTTCTCTGAATCTGTAATTTCCCCCCTTCTAACTTTCTTCTTATAAAAATCTTTCATAGTGAATTTATTATTGAACGTATTATTTATTATGCATCTATTATTTAGTGAAGTTATATCTCAACTTATTATTTATTGGGCATCTATTATTTTTTTTGTATTTATAGTGATTTGATAAAAAATTTAACACACTATACTAATTTTATAACTATTGAAAAATTTAAGTGAAATTTCTATTCCAAAGAAACACTATAACAATGATAATTATCTTATGAAACCAATGATGTGAAAACCATACAAGAATATGAAGGAGTATAACATTTTTCTGAAACAAATGAGAGTAGAAGGAAAAATGTGTAGGTCATTAAGTATTGTGGAGTATGTTGTGGAGTATGAGACATTCTAGTCTTCTATAGTTTCCCACCCAATGTTTTTCTCCTTTACTTTGTTGTCACTCTACTCTTCTTAGTTATTGCCTTTCTATTAAGCATTGAACTGTTATAATAGGAGATGACGCATTGTTCCTTCTTTTGGAAAAACTATTAACACATTTTCTTCATCATTAGGTTTATATTTTTTTTTAATTTTATACTTTTTATCTAGTATGTTCTCATATACTACTAATTCCATCCAGGATGATGATTGTGAGTTGATGTGGTTTACAATTGAACATGCAAGATATAATTAGTTTTTACCTTGTAGGGGCATAACCTTCCTATACTACAAACTCCTTTTGAGGAAAACAACCCTTGTTAGAAAGATATAGGAGAGTGGGATGAATAATTTTGTTCATACACAATAGGCATTACTTGAAGTGCTTGATGATGTTTTCCAAGATGACAACTTTTTCCTCAACCAGCACACATAATCAATTTCTATCTATAATGTTGTAGAAATGTACCTCCTCTTTTTTTAAAAAATTGCAAATATCTAAACACCATAAACTTGATTCTACTATGGTCTTCAATGAGCCTTTCTTGTTTAGCTATTTTTTTAATAAAATTGGAAATGCATATCTTTCATAACTATCTATGTATGTAAGTTATAACCGAGCCTTATCTCACTATAAAGCATATCAAATATATAAATGTAATAACATACCTTCACAGGGGTTTAATAGCCATAAACCAATAGATATGGTATCCGGTTGCTAAATTTTGGGCATAGTTTCCCTACCATATGCAATATAGGGTTTGCAACAAAACTTGATCATGTAACTTGTACAATTTCTTATAGATATTTCATGCATAGTGTCTCTAAGATATAGAGTATAGGGTTTACAACATAACTTGATCATGTAAGTTGTAAAATTTCTTATAGATACAAAAAACTTAGTATCAAACAACCTTATACCTCCATAAAAGGAAAAATGTTCCTACAACCAAACCTTCCCTTTGTATGTAATCTGCATCCTTAACATATGCAAGATTCATATGCATCACTGTAGAGGTACTTTTATGGAAATACCAAATTTTATTTAGAGATATGTCTTCCAGATCCATCACATAAAACATATCAAAGGTTACCTATGGGTTGGTAAATATCAACCTTATCTATTGTTATATCAACATTTCAAGTACAAGAAATTAATTTGATTTTTAACAAAGGTTTAATAGCAAAAACAAACTCACAAATGTTGTGCTCAAGGGACAAAACATCATTCTCTTATCATCCCTAGAAAATATTCATGAATTATAGGGGTTGGAATTTTAAATTTGCATGTTTAAACCTTCTGAAATAATTTTTCATGTTTCATATCAAACTATAACATGGTTTTACATGTCTTTTCTAGAATCTTGGTAGCATAATTTTCTACCTAACAACTTATCAATCATGTTTAAATAATTATATAACAATTATTCTTTATATTAAGAAAACTAAAATATAAAACCCTTCATAAAACTTGTGCAAATTAATATGCAAGAAAATAGAGTATCGAATAGAGCATTCTCTTAGTTTACAACTATGTAAAGTATTTCCATGCAAAACCATATTTACAACTAACTAAAATTATATGCTCATGGTAATATTTACATGTAAGTAAAATATATAGGCTAAAAAATATGAAATATTCATATACATATTATAGTATTAGTTATTCAATTAACAAAAGTGACACTACCATGAGGATCTATTACATGTAGGAAATAGCAAGAGCACATACGTAAAAAATAAACTTACCTACATGTATTTGTGTGTTGATATTTTTTGGAAAATAGGTTGTACCAAAATAGCCTCATGTAACCTTAGTAGTTGGATAAATAGTTGCAATAGAAAATTCCTTAAATGAAGTAACATATTATAAAATTTGTGGCTATGAACCAAAAAGAAAGAGGTTGATAATTATTCTATTATTCACAATCAAAGATGGAATTTTTTTTTTTTTTGTATGCATATGCATGAAGGGAAATTTTCATAACTAAACCATCAAGGGATTAGGCCTAAACCCAAATGGAGAAATGTATGACACACATTTACAATAAAATTAAAGTGCAAAAAAATTGGCATGTATATAATAAATGGTACAAATTCCCATGGGGATGAAAAAGTGAGAAATGTAGCCTAAGAACACTTTTCAATTAGAGGGGTCAGAAATATCATACATGAGAGTGTCCGATATGTAATGTTAGAATTGAACAACCAATAATCTAGTAGAAACACACCTAATTCATGCATCATTACCATAGTCTAGTAAATCCAAGGAAGTAAAATAAGAATAGGTTTATGGATACAAATCAAATACTAAGGAAAGTACAATAGCTGTAGAACATATTGAAATAATTTATCCAATTTTCACTAGTAATTTTTAGACTAAGCCGTTTTCTTGTTTGGTTACTCAATTAGCCAATAGCCAATAGCTCCTATTAGAAACCTCCGTACACCAGGAAAATTGATATTGTCAACAAATGTCTAAAAGGATATATTTGTTTATTTTCATTTGTTAAAGGGACTCAATTGTAAAAGGGTTTCCCTTCTTAAAATTGTGATACAACACATCCTTCTATACTTCATAAAAAAAATCCCCATTTACCTCATTTTATGGCTATCATCATCCATCAATCCCACCAACCTTTAGAGGAAAAGTGAAGGTCCAAGAAATGGATGACCACATAGAGAACTTTGAAGATATTCCCCAAATATTAAAGCATAATTTCTTTGGCACAAAATAGTATGAAATAACAAACATATCCACATTGTAGTGAATAGGAAATTGAAGTGGGAGACTCGTTATTTTTAAGGATACAACCATACAAATTGATGTCGATCAAGAAACAAACTAAGGATCTAAATTATCACCCTTGTAATACTATCACTAAGAGGTATTATAAAGGATTGCGAGTATGGCTTACAAAATGGAGCATGGTAGAAACTATATGACTATTAGTAAATGAGGTATGTCATTAACAAATGTGAGGAGACCCATAAATAATGAAAATGGACCCCAAGAAGCCTAGCAGAACCCACATAGTGGGAATAAACATGTTAACATTTAATACTCATTGATTGAACTGATTAAGAGTCAATAAGGTAAACTCATTGTCCGCTATGAGGAGGAAGGTTTCGTGTGAGGTCTATAGGCTCCAAGTTAATATTGGTTCCTAGATTAAACTCTTCCATAATGAATTAAAGTTGATAGGAGAAGATCCATAGAAGGATGGCCTTACATATCTCCAATCAATCCACACAGAAAGGAGTAAGACATGATATGAATGGATAAAGGCATGAGGTACTACTGACACAAGGATGGCCAAGACAAAATATCAACAATGACTCCAAATGGTTGGATGAGGTTTATATTTCCCTTGAACATAAACTGGAATGACACAAATGTAACCTAATAGAAGTGACTAATGAGAATTACGTGATATCGTACAATGGCACAAGAGGAAATGAAGCACACTCAATAGTGAATAGAAGAGTAACCATATAGAAGAGTAAAAATTATCATATGTTTAGTATGTATTCTAGGAAATATAAAACCCAATTGTAACAAAACGATGTGCAAAAGTTCCATGTTTAAGGGTGACTTGACTCATGCTATCACTTTGACTACTAAAATGGACAAAAAATGTCTTCCTACTTTTCGTCTTTTCATTATTTGTATCTCCTTCATAGTTTAGTGAGTATGAAAGAGATGACAAGTAAACTAGATGGTTTATTTTTGTTGAGTTTTAACAATCCCAAAAAAGAGATAAAATGATACTCAAAAAGGGGTGTTCTTCATGGTTTAACTAGGTTAAAGAATATATAGTGGTATGCTCAATATAGGGTTTATTTTTAATGATATTTTGATGAGCTTGAAAAATAGGTAAAAGGATGCTCAATATGATTATGTGTTTAAAAAGTGTGATAAGGACACAAAGGAATGTTCTACTAGAGAAATGTGTTATATAAGGGGTAACAACTTATTCTGGTCTAACAAAACCACCCTAATTAAAGTGAAGAAAAGAGACTTGCATGTTAGACCACTCATTGTAGCAGTCCCTCAAGGAAAGGCAAGAACACCTAGTGAAAGTAAATGAAAGGGGAAAGGGTAGCATAATAGTGATGATGAAATGAGACCAAGGAATATCACATGCATAATTGAGGCCAAATGTAGGAGAAATCGCAAGGTCAAAAGAGTGTAGAATACTCTTTGGATATGGTCACAAGATGACAAGGAAGATGATATAAGGCTCAAATTCAAAGTGAGAGCAGCTCAAAAGGAGGGATTTTCAAGTCATAAAAGGATGTAGCATGGACACCATCATGGAAAAGAAGTTCTAAACTAGGGAATCCATGTGATTGAAGGTTCTACCACACAAGCTATAATGTGAAAATATTCAGTTGTTAATGCTGTAAACTAACACAATTGGACCTAAGGAGTAAGGAAAATGGAAATGATACACAAACCTACCACTATATGCAATGTTGAATAAAAATGCATCTAGCGCAATTTAAGTATTATAACCTCGAAAATTCTCCAAGTATGATGATTAAAATGCCCCATAATAATAAAATTACAAAGTAGTTTGTGACAAAATGTGATAAAAACAGGATTGTGGTCATGGATAAATGGCTTTGGAGGAGGTAAATAGCCATTGCATGAAGTAATTCTTCACATTTGCAAACCCATATTAGGTTAATATAGGGGAAATGCACCAATATGAAGCTCACTTGCACACATAGAGTTGGAGAGTAAAAACTAGTGGAGAAAACCATCATTTTCCCTCAAACTTTGAATTGTTATTTCAACATCTACTGGAAATTATTTGTGATATCTCTTTCACCAAGTAAGTTCTCAAATTCTCTCCTCCATTTTAAATCCTTTTTAATTCAATTTCATGGACTTTACACTTCATGGAGACCCTTGTTCAATGATATGTGCGTTGTCATTCCTAAGTAGGATCCTTAGGAGAAACAACCACAAAGGTGGTCACCCTAGAGGGTTCCTACTAAGAGTGATCACTACCATATATTGTTGAGAAACCTGGTAGAAACTTCCCAACTCCATCTCAAATCTTCTCAAGAAATCAAACAATTCCTATTGGTTTCCTCCCTCAAGATTATATTAATGTTTGGCTTATTTTTTGAGTGGATTCAAGGAAAAATGATTAAGTGGAAAGAGAGAGAAAAAAAAAAGAAAATGATATGAGGGCCCTAACATATTCCCCTACATTTCATTCTCTCAAGTATTATAACCTAGTGAATTTATTTGAGGCATAAACCATATAAGGCCAAATTGGACTTCTTCAACTACTAGTAGAAATTTATAATCCCTAAGACCAGCAACTCTTGTTTAAGATTTTAGTATTGGAATTGGATTTTGTGCAAAATTAATTTATCAGTATATTTGAAAGGAAAGGTGCCATAACAGTACTGGTTGGTGGGGAAAGCACACTACGGGAACGTGTTGGTGACTATGTGGTCAAATAGTATGCAAAACATGCCTATAAGGTCAATAGTAAGATACCTATTAGAGAGATGAATGGATTTACATTACACACAATCCTCTTAACAATGACCTTCGTAACAAGTTCTGCGGGAACTCATTTAGCCTCTAGGGAAGACATGGAGCTAGCAAAATGATATTTACAACCTATGATTTTCAACTTGGGTGAGTGCTTGCTAGGGAATATAAAAGACCGACTAACCTAGTGTAGAACAAGGAAGAATAAGAAATTTAGCTCTGGAATCATTATAGTCTCATTATTTTTGGAATAGGTTCCCATCTTGAGACAAAGCATATCATACCCTTAGCTAATCACTATTGAGCAACAAAAGATGTGATGGAATCAACTTATGGCTATGCTAAAGGGTGGACATGACCCATAGTGTTTTAACTATGGGCTATTTAGATGATAGAGTGACCATATCACAATTGTGGATGACTATTCTTATGAAGGGACCACATTCATAAAAGAATAAGACCTAGTCCTACTCCTGAGTATGCATTTGGGGTGCCCTTGGTATCTTTCTTTGGATTTTGAGGATATTTCAATGGTTTTAGTTTTTTGGAATATGTATTTATTTTGTATTTTTTATAGATATATGGGCACTAATAATTTTATGTTTTTGTATGAAAATGTGGAACTATATTGACCCCTCGGTCGGTAATGATTACACTGTCCAGGAATAATTGTAGTAAAATATGGGTGTGAAGGAATCTATGAGGAGGACGATGAGGAGAAAGATGAGTTGCAAGATGAGGATATCTCCAAAACCTACATATGCACACCATTGGGGTCCATTTATCTCATCACGCAGGCCTCCTTCAACATATAGTTTGCCTCGTGGCATGCTACTACTAGAACAATGTAGATTAGCTTCATAGTGTATTTTTCTTGGGATGGGCATTTGGCATATGTAATGGCTCACAAGCCTAGGCCTAAGATGCTCCTTTTTTACTTATTTAGAGTCTCTAGGAATATGAATGTATACAATGGTATAAAAAATTCATTCTAAAATACATAACTTAAGATAATAAAGAAACAACATATGATTCCTCACAAAATAGACACAATTCAATTGAGATACTACAAGTTATGAGTCAACTTTAACAACCAAGTGAAGTATTCCAAGGAAAATAGCCTCAAACAGGAGTTCAATGGTGGCACTATATTTTTCCATGTTGCTAGTTCAATGGAAAAGGAAAATCCCCTTGAACTCACGAGCTCATCGATGCATGGAAAGAGAATAGAAGTAGTGATGGTTGCGATCATCTATAAAGCCTATGTAGATTGTGAATGGACTTGACATCTACCAATTAAGAACCAAAAATAAGTGAACACTCAAAGTACCATACATATACACCAAAATTGAAAGAGAAAAGCAAACCACACCTAAACTTGTATATAATATGTATGAGCACATGCAACTATAAGACTTGTGTAATAGTTTTTTAGATAAATCCCATTACATGGGTCCACTAAAGGATTTCCATCACGACCTATTAACCTTTTTTTTTCCCTTTTTAGAAAAAATTTAACAACATAAGGACCATTCCATAGAGGTTGTATCTTATTTTCACCTAAATTTCCACCATCCTAATCATAGACAAAGACCAAATCCCCTTCCACGAAAATAGAACGTTAAAGAGAATTATCATATTTGGTTTTAATATAGTTTTATAAGTCTCATTGGTTCGCTTTGGAAACATAACTATGTTATTCAATTAGAGGTTTATAAATTGAATCCATCAACAAATTAAATCTTTACAATATAGAAGCAACAAGAAATGGGAGAGTAACAAGAAATAATTCAAACGATTGAATGTTAGAAGTGTTCCTTATCCTAATCATTTCAAAGAAAATATGCCAATGTCATTCCCTAATAGTTGGGTTGTTGATCAATTCAGAGAGAAATACAGTGCATCTCGTCGTTAGCCATTTGTTGAAGAGGATGTTCTAAACATAGGGATTGGATGTAGCATCTCAGTAATTATAATATCTTTATGTACAGTTTTAACTTCCTACTACACCTTTTAATTGTAATGTATATATAGGTCCATTTGTTCCCACCTATGTGCGAATATGAACATAATTTTTTCATGGAAGTTGTCGATGACAAATGCATGAAACAAGACTATGGAGTGGAAGTCGAGTTCCACAAATCTAGTGGTTCTAGCCACGATGGTCAAAACCTAATGCACGGGACGTTAGGCTATGTTGGAAAGGTATAAGAGATCAGTCAAGTGGATTTATCTTCATTCCAATGTGTTATTTTTAGGTGCAAGTGGTGGGACACCTTTGATTTGAATAGTGTAAAGGAATCCCGGTAGTGTGATGATATCTCTCAAGTCTAAAAACATGTGGCATGAAGCTAGGGAACCTTAAAACGTTGCAACCAGGTGTTTTTTTACCCAAATGTATTTGATAGGAAATATAGGTTCGTATTAAGATGCGACCCTAGATCAAAACAAAATTTTGAGAACAACAATGTTGTCATGCTAAGTGAGGAAGATGATCAAGGTGATGACAATGGAGAGTGATATGTAATTTCTCTATTTCATCATTTATGCTATTATTATATGTTTTGTTTTCTCTATTTTGCTAACTATATTTTTTTTTATTCATCTCATTGAAATTTTATAATATAATTAGTAACATTCACAAATGTTTTTACACATTTCTTGGAGTGGAAACATTTTTCAACTTAAAACTAGTTATTTTTGACTATCTAAAATATCTATGATAATAAGGATTCAAGATCACAATCCTTCTCAAACTGGAAAATGAGAACAAAATAATGAATTTAGGAATAACTCTGAAGATTTAGTTTTGATTTAGATACTTATGGGTTTATTAATCAATTCGCATGTTTTTTCTTCTTGTTTAGTTCAAAATCAATATAAATAATCATGTAATGATAACCCTATGAGGACTTTAACAATGAAAAAATTGTGTATTAGTATATAAGATTAAATTCTTGACATGATAGGTAAAGCCATTTTTACTATATTTCAATTATAGTTCTTGCAACATTATTTAAACTAAAAGGGGGTCTTATGCATGTACCAAATGTTGATTACATTTCTTATAAACAATAAGAGAAACAAATGGGCTTACATGGATACATGAGAGGTTTTATTTTTTTCTTAATTGCATAGAGAATCACTCTACAACTAAGTATGGGGTAGATGTCAAGTGTAAATGTTTAGCATTTAACATTTAAAAAATTTAATCTAATGTCAATGTCATCCAGGTATAAGGGTATATGTGAAGGCATAAATTTTTAACATTTAACATTTATATGCGAGCTAAATTAAAAAATAAAATAAACCATTAAAAATAATAAAAATAAATTAAAAGTTAAAAGTAACATTTAAATATTGCATCAATTAGTAAGAAAAAATTTATATTAAAGTCAATTTGTTATATTTTGATTTTGTTAGTAACTTGTGAATATGATTTGTTACCATTCCATGGGACACTACCATGGCCTATGGATAACACATGCCCAAAAACCATAATTTATTTCACAACCAAAATTTTATAACAATATGACATGATTCTTAACCATGGATATGCTCCCCCACTTTATCGTGGATATTATTAACATGTAAATAGTCTTTGTTACAATACTATTGGCCAATACCATTTCTTATCAATACTACATGCCCGAAAAACATAACTTATTTCACAATCAAAATATTTTATAAATAAGTTATTTTAATTTAATTTTATAACACATTTTTAATTAAATCTAAAAGGGAAAAAAATATCATTAATTTTAATATATATATATAAATCGTGTATCCTCGTGACTACTAAAAAATCCAACAAAAATTAAATCGAGCTTTCAATAAAATTAAATATGTGAATACTTTATATATAAAAATGTGAAATATACATAATATGAATAATATTACTAAGAACCAGCATAGATCCAGTTTAACTAAGGATCCCAACGAAAAGAGAAAACAAATAGACTAACAATAATAAAAGAAGGATATTGCATGATGTTTTAAGTTTTTCATTATTGAATTTTCTTTAATATGATTAGTCCAAAAATATAGTTTTAATATTTTACAAACAATTGAGTTTTTTGAATTTAGATACTTTCTTAAACACAATATCATGGAATAAAAATATAAGGATAGAGGGGGTGAAGAGAGGAAGTAAGGGAAAGAGAGAGAGAGAGAGAGAGAGAGATGGAGTTGGAGGGGGAGAGAGAAGGAGGAAAGAAAAAAGACATAGGGAGATAGAGGTGGAGAAAGAGAGGGAGTTACAAGGGAGATATGGGGAGAGAATGAGGAAGAGAGGAGGGAAGGGAGAGAAGAGGAGAGGAGACAAATAGGGAGAGCAGGGGAAGAGATAGAGAGAGAGAGAGACATGTAGATGGAGGGGAGAGAACCCAACTCTTCCTTACATTAATATTTTGAAAGGGCCACATAGTTTGAATGGGGATTGTACTTGCACGTCCTTAGCTAAGTCACATGCATGCTTCAAGTGAACAACCTGTATACTAGAACCTTAGAGTTGCAGAGAATATTTTCACAATTTTTTTTTTTGTTTGGTTAGAAATATTTCACGCTCACCTACAAATAAAATATAAAGAGTGAAACCGTAATCCCCAGTAAAATTTTTTCCCATAAACCCTCGTAGATACTTCTAGTTCTAATTTAATTCCATAACTTCATACTTCTTATGATTCAACCTTTTTCCCCTTTAAAAATCCTTTAATATGTTTGTGAATAGGTAAAGAGTCCTTTTATATAGATCGAGGAGCCTTCGAATTAGGTAACTAACCTCTAGCTATCGAGGAAGTTGAAATTTAAAATTTCACTTCTAATGGATCCAAAAAAATTAGATGGAGTTGAAATAGGGTTCTCAAGAATCAAAATTTGAAAAAACTCTTTATTTGGTGCAAAAATTCCTCCCATTAACATTTGAGTCAAATCCTCTACAAAAAAAAAATAATGAAGAAACCCTCTCAAATATAACTTGCAAGATCATGAACCCTAGGTTGCCACATAATTATTAATTTGTTGCTAGAACATCATTAGATTTACCACATCATCACACCAATACTATGATGACACATCAACAACCCTTAGGGTTTTAGGACCACTGGCTTAGACTTCAACTTTAATTGGGAATTTCTCTCAAATGGTGAAGGCCCATGGGATGCTCTACATACCATCGGAATCAACATGACAAGTAGACTCTAACAAAAAGGGCTCCAAGATAAATTTAGTGATATGTTGCCTCAAAGTCCTCATCAATGCGAGTTAAGTCCATCAACCATAGAATAAAACCCTAGGACTAGGGTTTTAGCCAATTGCATCATTTAACCACATTTTCCACCACATTCTTGCTCATGCTGTGACATCAATGACATCCTTTGGAGATTCGCCTTGTCCTTCTTTAAAATCAATGATAGAAAACTTAACAATCTTGGCATCCTTAGCACATTTTCTCCTTGATTTATTGTATGCCTCACCTCCATTCCCTTCAGGCATCTGCGAGTCATCCCCCATTCTCCCCATCATGCATGAATATATTTAGCTACTTATGGTATCATATTTCACCAAATTTACTCCTTTATCACACAATGCCATCTTTATCCACGTAAATAGTGATTTCACAAATCTCCCACATGGCCCTTTGAAAAACGTCTTCTTAAATTCATTATATGGATGAGTATCTTCTATCGCAAATTTAATGATCTACCCATTCAATATACTTTTCAACCAAAAAATGACTACTAACGTCATTTTATTGTTTACCAAATTTATTCACTGGATCAATTATGGATTCCAATTATATGATACCACAATGAGTGAGTTTCTAACATTCTTTGATAGCGTTGGTAACCACTCGGACTAGAACCATAGGAATGTTACCAAAGAAAATCTCATGAGAGTCTATAAAAACATCCTTTGCCACCACTTCTTAGGATCGATTTGTTGGTTTATAGTTTGTTCTGACACAAATTCATGTTCCTTCATATGTAAGCATTGTTGTATCACTCCCTTGGTTGGCCTCTACATCCACTTCAATCACATATCTCAGTCTGACAAATGGAACCATTTTGTGTTCAACAAATTCTTTTGGTAAAAAATTACATTTATATTGTTGGGTCAATGGGTTTTGAGCAACCGAGTCTCGCTCATCGTCAAAAAGTTAACAACAATTTGACCCAACCACCCAAGCTAAATTTAATTTATGATTTCATCTTTGAAATATTCAAGTGTGTTTGTTTAAAATGATGAAACTTTATCCCAGTGGACCTTTTGTGTAGGGCTCTAATCTCTAAATTTAGGATTCTATGTGATGAGCCCCATAAATGGGTAATTATATGGGCTCATTTTGCAAACTGACATAGTTAAATCAACCATTCTCTTAGCTTATTGCATGTCTATTTATTATATTTATTCTTATAAAGTGAGTTGAGTTAGTTATGATGCAATGAGGCCTAATATGTGTTTAATGTAGATTTTTGTTGAATATTGAAGACAAAGTCAAAGATTCAATGGAAAATTGGAAGCAGTAATTCGAAGTGGATAGAGGAGAGGTTTTATAGGAGGGAATCTACCTCATTTATTACTCCCCACTTCAAATTCCCCTTCATGCAGCTTGGAGTACAAACAACCAAATCAATGCACTAGGAGGCAGCCGAGCAAGTGGAGGATAACTTCTGTTTATCTCAAGTTTTGCGAGCCAAGCCTCCCTGATTTTAACGAAGCTATTGGGAGATTCAATTGTATAATTAGAGAGGCCTAGGGCCTCACTAGGGTTGAAATTTTTGTTGAATTTTTGTTGTACTTTTTATATTGTAAAACTCTGTTCAACTTCGAGCTTACTTTTGTGGACAGTTTCATGTAATTGTATTACTGTTTTGATAATAAAGATGAGATCCTTTTTGAGCTAGCATTGAGTTACCTCAGAGGGCTAAAGCTCTTGGGTTAGGGCCCAATCCAAGTAGTCAAGCTCCTCTTGTTTGTATTTATATTTTTTGTTTCAGTTTATGGATTAGTTGTTGTTAGATGAATTTCTTCCTTAGTTAAGAATAGGTTGCTTTTGGTGATTTAGAAGGTTGTTTCCATTTTCGTTTTCTATAGAAGGTTAAGTAGTGATAGAAATAAGATTCAAAAGGCTAGCAACCATGCCTTGGCTTCTTTTCCTACCTTTGGGACCATGAACTGAGGAAAATACCCTTTTGCTGCCCCAAAAACACAGATTTTCCTTCTCCATAGGATTTCTAGTGTTTGCAATCTGTTAGAAGGTTAATGCTTTACTTTAGATCTCTTCCACCATGCTCATTTCTATCTTTGAAATAAGTATTCTTCCATGCTCTCTCTCCTTATAGCATTTTTCAGCATTTACTTGCATAGCTCATAATTTAGACTAGCTTGATGCAATTTTTTTTTTTTTGATGTACTCATTTCCTTGCTTACTTGATCTCATTGGTTGACTGTGAGTTCTTTTGCAATAGATCTCTTCTTAGAGCAAGTTAGCCTATCAACCATCACATTCTCTCCCTGATCCAAGGTCTACAGATTTGCCAAGTCTCCCCTCAAATATGCCTTGGTTTTCTGCATTTTTCCATAGGATTTCTTCCTCTCTCCCAATCACCTTTCCCTCTCCTAGTGATTCTTGGTGGACCCTAGGCACCCTAACGCATCATCCCCTTCACCTACCTTTTCCACCCACTCTTACACCTTCAAAACCTTCAAAACTGCTCTCAATATCCTCTTGTAGACCTCCTGTAGATCCCTTTTGTCCTTCGGTAGATTTTCCTATATGCTTTCTTTTGAAGGCTTATTGTGGGAAAAACCTCTAGAAGGCCACCCGAGACCTCCTAGGATGCATATACACCATCATACATCTCGTCAAACCCCAAAGTTTCCCTTCAAAACCACCTATTTTCTTCCACCTTCACTCAAAATAAAATACATGCATGACAATTTCACATATAAATACATAAAAATCGAAAAAGATGTTTTTTGCTCATTTACTTCTAGAAATAGCTTGAGTAGATGTTGTTTACTTCCTTGAGTAGGTAATGGAATTCATTTCATGGTTTTCATAGTGCTTTCTGCAAAAGTAGGATTAGTTGGTTAAGTAGGGCTTGTTAGGTTTACTTTACATTTCAGTATTTTTCCTTTCTGCAATTAGAGTAGCCTCTGTAGAGTAGGATTTCCTTTCTTTCATCACATATAAAGCTTCTTCTAGAATCCATAGAAGTTGGCTTGAGCTCCTAGTGATATTGCACCAGCTAACCAAGTGACGGCCTGCAGTAAGAACTAGTACTTGTGCATATAGCATCGTCACTTCCAAGTTTGTTACGAACTACCGGGTTGATAAGAGTAAAGTAGGAAGCCCAGGAATTGTAACATTATTGTTGCAATACTAGTGCTCACCACTTTTTGGCATCGTTGTCGGGGAAGCATCAGAGTATTTTTTGTGATTAATGATTTCTTCTATTTTATATCGCAACATTTTGCTAAGTAGTTTATTTCAGCAAAAGTAGAATAGTTGTCTCTTTCAGTTTCTGCATTTCCTTGCTTTATTTTTCAATTTTGAAAATTTCATTTCAGCAAGAGTAGATTAGTCATTTCTTTCCATCTCTGCATTTCCTTGTTTTCCTTTTCAATTCTATAAATTACATTTCAGCAAGTTCATTTCAGTTAGTTGCAATTTGTGTTGTTCAATCCATTTCAGTTTTGCAAGTACAATCAGTGAAAAAAAAACAAAAACCAACCAAAAATATTTCCTTTCATGCCTCATAGGAATAGAGATAATTTAGGAAAAATCTTGCCCAACGCCCCCATTACATTGCACATCAACCTTCTCTCTTCTTCGATGGCAGTGATCAAGAATAACCTTTTGGTGAACAACCAAAGATATTTGAAGAATCTATAGGGGAAGAAGAAGAAGAAAACATCCCTCCTGAGCCAATCACTGAAAACATAAATGCTAGGGGAAATGGAGAGAGAATAGAGAGTACTTTTCCCATTCGGGAGACCAATGAGGACACCAAAATGAAGAATATAAGTTCTTCATCCCTACCTCACTTCCAGGGTTTGACTACAGAAGATTCTAACACCTTCTTGTTTGAATTTGCTATCATCTTTCAAACCTATGACTATGTAGAAGATGAGAAAAAGTTGAAACTATTACCTTCTACTGTCTAGGATGTAGCATTTCGCTACTTCATGGGGTTACCTGGCAATAGCATCACAACTTGGGCTCAAATGCAACAGGTCTTTAATGAAAAATATCGAGACTACTGTAGGTCAAAAGATACCAAAGAAGAAATCTTTCGAATGACCATGGGAAGTGATGAATCCTTGGAAGGTTATGAAGAGAAGTTCCCGCTCACTTACAAAAGGCCCAGGTGCACACTTGACTCTAAATATCTAAAGTTGGTCTTACTTAGGGTAATTTTGGAATACCTTCTAGACACCCTCCATCTACTTGTCGGGGGAGACATTTACCAACTATCTTATGAGGACATAAATACTCTTTTTAGAAACCATTCTAGAGCAGTGAGAAAGAAAGGTAGGGGGAGTCAACCCATAGCCAATACCTCCTCTTCCAATTCATCCATCAAAGGTTAACTTGGAAACATGCTGAAATACTTCAAGAGTGAGATGTTGTAGAATCTTGCCATACAAATGGATACCTTTCATATCGAAAGAAAACAAGAGGAAGCAGAGAGGGCTTTGCCCATCTTTTGTCCTAGATGCACTGGGAGGCATTCTAGGAATGAATGTCCATTAAACTCTATAGAGGTTTGTTCACTCTGTGAAGAAGATCATTCTACAGATAGGTGCCCTTCCTTGGCCGGACTTAAAGTTGTATACCAAGGGGCTAAAGGAGCCATTGAACCACTCTATTTCATGAACCAAAGGAGACCGCATGGACCTAGACCATACTAGCACGGGATGCAAGGGACATCTTAGGCATACTACAACCCCAAACAAGTCACTTCCATACCTTCTTGGGGCCCTCCTTCTCATCCTTCATGGTCCACACCTCCTCCTTGGTCCTTTCCATCTCAATATCATGCCCAACCAGCCACTGATTCATTTCAATCCTATGCTGAGCCGCAACCTCAATGGAATGCATCTCATCAGGGGTGGAGGCCCTAGTACAACTCTCCTCCCACTCTTTTGCCTCCAC
>APFE030558032.1:17531-40804 GCA_000404065.3 Pinus taeda | reverse complement strand
AAAATAATACAAAATAATAAGTAATAATAAAAATAATGAATAATAATAAATAAATCATAATAAAAATAAAAAATAAATAAAAATGATAAGTAATAAAAAATAAAAATAGTAATTACCAAAATAACAAATAATAATAAAAATAAATAAAATAAGGAAATTATCAAAAAAATTAGCATGCCGTCACATGGAGGGTGGGCATGTGGCATGCAGACACATGGAGGTGTGCATGTGGTTTCCCTTCCAATGTTTTTTCTATTTAATGAATGATGAGGAGGATGGAAGGGGTTGGATCATTCTGAGGTTCCATCTTCATTCTCTTGGGAGAATGCTAAGACTTAGGAATACTGGCAGTAGTCGTTGATTGAGGGCTCGGGGGTGGCCAATTGTTGCAGAATCCTGCACAATTTAGCCTTCGGTTGGGAGGAGAGTCGTCCCCAAATCTTGTGGTCACTTTGCAGCCGGAAAATACAGGTATAATTTCATTGTAAGAATTGTTTTCCTTTTGACATTAGCTTTAGTTTTACTTGTGTTGTTACATATTTCCTCTGCCTCCTCCATTGTTTCCTCTACCTCCTCCATTGTTTTCTCTGCCTCCTCCATTATTTCCTCTACCTCTTCCTCTACCCCCTCCTCCAAACAGTGTGAATTCTCCATCCTCTCCTTCTTTTGCCATTATAGTTTCTTCAGAGTCAATATAAGGTTCAACCTACAAGGTTACTTTCTCTTCCTCAAGTTCTTCTATTAATGGGATATGGGGGAGAGGTTCTACTTCTTCTTCCTCACCGTGTATTCCTAATTCTTCAACTAAAATGTGCCCCCCTGTGGAGGTGAAAAAGGCTACTGTTGGAGACCCAAGATTTTTCTCCTCTAGGAATGCCTTGGTAGATGAAGTAGGAGATTATTTTGATTGGATTTCTAACCCTATAATTTCAAGAGTTCTATGGATGCGAGTATGAGCTTGAGATGGAGGTGTATCTCTTCTTGTTCTTGATGGAGTAGGTGGTGTTGTAGGAATTGAACTTCTGCCTCTACCTATAAATCTACCCCTAGAGTCTCTTTCTCTATGCATATCATTTTTTTTTAATGTAAGAGATAAGGTTACCTAGTTACACTTCTCTGGAAATGGCACCAAAATGTTTAGTGAATTTAGTGTCTTAAATTTCTTTGCATAAATTATCAATTGAGGTTTGTAAGCTGATGAAGTGCAGTGCACTGTATGTTCTTAGTTAACCCTTCTTAGTTCGTTGTTTCATATTTTATATTGTTTTGGGGATTTCTATTCTTTGATTCCTAATGTTGTACAATTTGAACTATGAGAAACTCAATCTAAACTTCCTAAAGGTGAACCAAAAGCTTAAAACTAGTCAAAATCTAAGTTAAAATAAGGAAAAATAGAGCATCTGTCCTACCTTGTCATATGTCCTAATTCATGAATCTAATTATTAAAACCAAAAGGTAAAATTGTAAGTCATGTTTAAATAAATACAGGGAATTAAATTAACTGAAGTACTTCTAGTTACTCTAACATTCAATTTTGAAAGATAACCTCCTTGAAATGGAATTCAAGCAACTTTTGTACTTCATGATCTAGACAAACTAAATAAAAACATGCAGAAGGTAACTGATTGGTTTCAACCCTTATGTAAAGTGAATGTTTAACCATTTAGTTTAGGATGGATATCAGCTTGAAATGGTGACCAAAAACATTCATTAATATAGTATATTGACAACCTAAACTAGGAAATAAACAACAACAACAATGAGTAAACTTAATCAACAGTGCATCCTCATTACTCTCAATCTTACTCTATTTAGAAACAAAGTCATTTCCTTTATGAAATGGATTGGAGAAACAAGACTGCACAATTGAATTCTAACATTATGCTATTGATTACAACTAAAAGAAATCAAACTACAAGAAATCAACCTAAGTTACAAACACTCCTAAAAGTAAATGATGAAATTAAAACCAAACAGAAAGAAGAAAACAAATGAAAGGAAAACCTCCTTCAGCGCAGGGGCCCTCTGCAACTAACTCGGTTGAGCTACTAACTTAATTCAAAATGCTCCTTCAAATGATCATCATTCAACGCACAACTTTTTATTATAAAACAGGAACAAAAGTCCAAAATTACAAAGCTAATAAGTTTAAACTTAGTACATCAAAAACTTCAAACTCCTTCCAGTTCTGTTCAACTAGTATTTAAAAGAAAATATTCATAACTGTCTTTCGAGAAAAATTAGCTACAAGTGGTCTACACATATTACAACTGGTCTGCGTGAATGTTTGATCAGCTACAGGGTGACTTGAATTTGAACAAGGTGGTTGCACAGAACCGTTGACACAGGTGGTTGATCCAAGTTAATGATTCAACATAACTATTGGATTTATTAATTAACCACAAAAGGGTAGACAAAGAGTCCTATTGCTTCTGGGTTTCATATGTTTGACTCCACCTTTGAATGTGGTCTTGAGATGGCCTTTTTATCAATCTGGGTTAGGTGACTAGGACAGGATCCATGTCGATACGATTCCAGAGATGCCCATGTAACCATTTTCTTTGTTTGACACCTGTAACCTGCTAAACCATGGAAGTAGCTACTAAACACACAATTAGTTGCGGAATATGCTACGTTCTGTAGCTAATTTTCAAAAACTTATTCAAATATCAAAAACATAAAAGTATAACATGTCAATAATTTAATGTCCTCCTTGAGACAAAATATATCATTTATTAGTGATGGGGATCTATTTTTTTATGGAAAACAAGAGAAAGAAGTGAGAAAAGTTGTTAAGGAGAGAGTAATTCTGAGGTTCAACAACATGGTGAGATGAGTGCGAACAAGAGTGAATGATTATTCATGCAAACAGTAAGTGAAGGATTCAGAAAATGGGATGCATGCATGTGTGTGAAGTGGGTCACTAAGATGACGACCGTCGGTGCAAAAACAATGTCATACATGCAATAAAAGTGATATGCGAATGAAAACTGAAATGATGCTTGTACAAGATAACATGCATGCAAATGACAGCAAGCGTTCATAGAAATCAAGAAGACAACACTCACACAAGCCGAAACACAAAAAGCGATAGAAAAGCAACGCAAGATATACGAAGCCGGCTTACCCTGAAATAATTGAGATGAATGTGTCGACGACTCCTAAATGTGATGTGGGATGTCAAAGTTGTAATATCGATGTGAGGTATGAGCTCTGCAATGTCCGGAAAATGAGTTTTGATAAAATCGAGGTTATGACGTGCATGCCACAAATCTAGGAAAAGCAACACTTAGCGGGAGGTTTCTAAAGTGGTCCATGCATGTAACCTCCACCTGCTAAAAATAGATCCCTAAATCTAGGGATTCCTTTGCATGCTGCCTTGGGGAAAGCAGTCCATGTATGCAAATTAGTTTTGCTCGATCCCGAAGGGAACCGGTCAACCTGAAGGCACGTGCATTACTTTGTGATCAAGGATGAGAAGGATTTGTGTAGTTTCTGGGCTGAGAGAAGATGGTTGTCCCAGAGGGATTACACAATTTCTGGGAGGAAAAAGTGATTGTCTCCCAGGAGTGTGTAATTTCTGGGTTGAGCAACTTTCTTGGGTCAGATTGCATAATTTTCTCAAGGAAGCCTATCTGACTACATTGCACAATTTCTGAACCAAGCAAGCTTCCTAGTTGATTTATGTAATTTTTTGCTAATTGTTGGGCTGGTTGTCCTAGATGCATTGTGCAATTTATGGTAGAAATGGGTGATTGCTGCCCGGAATTGCGCAATCCATGGGTTGAGCAGTTGTCTTGGGATGAATTGTGCAATTTTTTAGAGGAATATTGTTAGGAAGAATTGTGCAATTTTGGAGCCCAACTGGGTGTTTCACCAGGTTTGCGCAATTTTCTGGAGGGAAGGTTGGTTCCCCTCCAAAATTGCACAATTCCCAAAGGGAGCTGATCAACCAGCAAGTGACACTAAATCCGGAAATCAGCCTGTGAAGGAGGTGGAACAAACTTGCATGCACAGTCTGACAAGACTATGAAACAACTGAAGTTGATGTGCTTGATAGTGCAAGACATGCTTCTGAGGATGGTCGGTAGGGAGGCTCCAAAACAAAGCTAAGGAAAAATTTTAGAGGGTGATTGTAGCCGCTACAACAAGATGTGAAAATAATTCATCTTCATGAGAGATATGCTTTTTTCTTCATATCCATCGTGCAAAGGGTTGTGAATCAGATGGATCATTCATGCAATCTTGATCCTTGATCTTATGTTGCAATCTAGTGTTCCTTGGCCTTCTCGCCTGATGATCATCTTATCTCTTTAGCATCAAATCATTTGATGGCAAGGTTGAGGTTTGTTGTGCTGTACAAAAACCCCCCATTTCATAAAATTTTACCTTCAACTATAATATGAAATGGGTCCCTTTTAGATTTATGAATAAAATTGGTATCAACTCACCATTTCTCAAAAGGTCCGAAAGAAAAAATACATTATAAACCTTTTCAATCAACATAAATCAGTCTTATAAAATAAATGAATAATTATTTATTATTGCGATAAAGCGATCGCAAGATCACATATCGCAATAACAAAGGATGCATAACAAAAAGACCCATTGGTTTGCCCCGATCCGACAAGTGAATAACTATCGGATATCGGGAAAGGTAAGCGATTATAAAAAAAGGTGTTCTCTTGTTGCTCCGATGTGATATCGCTATCGGCGATCGGGGAATATAGCATACACACAACAAAAGGCACCCTTCTAAAACTCCCCATGCGAATTAGCTTTATCGCTATCGGTGATCAGGGATTTTGCAATGACACAAATGTAACTACTCGAGGATTCCTCCGATCTCCGATTGCAATAAAGCTAAGCGCGAATTTCAAAAAATATTGAAAAGGCTTAAGTATATTATGTTAAATTATTATTAAAATCTTTTCTATTCCTGATAGCGATTCACATGTGATTAACCGCCAAAAAATAAAAGCCATGCTTAAATGAATTATTCGGCGAATAAACAACATGATGGGCATTTAAATGATTGACAGGATTAAATGGCCAATTAATGGAGCAATTATGCCAAAATCTCTTCAAAGATTGTATCCGCGGCAGTATTATTTTAATCCTTCATTATTCATTGATTGATATAACTTTTTCATACTTGGTTCGCACCACCTATTCTCTGCATTACGTTCATTTTATCTCTTGCGCACCACCTATTCTCTGCATTACGTTCATTTTATCTCTTGCGCAGAGCTCCTCCGAAGCAGCAAATTTAGGCCAAATGGGGAAGAAACCCAAAAGATTTGGAGCAGCTTCAGCTCCCGCAGTGACAGGACAATCCACCGCCGATCCGGGACCAAGTAAAAAAGGATTGATCTCAAACACTACCTGTCTTGGCCTCGGCAATGCTAGCTGGAAAAGCATCTATAATCTAGTTGAAGCCGAAGAGCCTAAAGCGGTATCAGTACAAGCTACAGCAGGTTCAAACCGAAAGTCTGAGGCTACCCTAAAGGATTTAGTCGATTCCTACTTACACCGAATAACGGCTCGAGATAAAATTCTTCCATATACAGATGTAGTGAGGTGGGTAGTTGAGGAAATCCCTGTTACGAATAGAACATTATGCACAATTGATGGGAGAGTCTTCGGTTCGTTTCAACCTAATGATTTGAGACAAATGTACCATTTGCCTGAACCACAAAAGAAGTATAACAAAACATTTCTGGAGAAGTTCAGAGATGAAAATGAAACTGAATCAGCACCTATTCGGGAATGGAGACAGAACCCCGCAAAACACAAGCATGAATCCTCAGGTAAGTACTCTGTCGATTCATTATGTTCTCCTTATTGTTACACTGGGGCAATATTGTGTAGGATTTGGGGATTGCATGATTCCTCAAAATTCTCAATAGAGATGGTTTCTTTAATGGGAGTAGCAATCAATAGAGAGATAATGGATTGGGGAAATATATTATCTGATAAGTTAGCCACTGTTATTCTTGAGTTCAGAAATAAAACTCGCATTACCGATAGGTCTATTCCTACATTTTATTATAGTGCCTACATCTTAGATACTCTTTGTTTTAACTCTGAATTTCCTGTGCTGGGGTGGAGATGGACTGCACAAGACCACATGCCGATTCATATCTATCACCAGAAGTTGTGGAAAGCCCATTATAAAGTTCACCTATATCAAGTTTGTAACGGTTTTATATTGTCCATTTACCATGCAATTTTTGGTAAGCTTGCTCCGAAGATTTCCTCACAAGCAGAGATTGACTTAACCGCCCTAGGAAACTGGTTCGAAGAGGATAAATTTACATATATAAGAGTTTTCAGCAGCCTTTCCAGTCCTCATGTTCTTCCCTTGTACATACCCGACAAACTATTAGCTAGAGAAATAGCATATTAGATTACGTCCGCAGGAGCAACCAAGACTCCGAGGAATTCAAACAAGCAAGTTTGGCATCCTTTTCCTCTAAGGTGTGGTGTTTACACTCTGCATGACTATAAGCATGCAGAGAAAGAAGCAGAAAAGATAAATATATTGAATCTCACCACTCTTCCTAATAGACGATTTGACCCAAGAAAAATCATCTATAATGTACTTGAACAGGCAAAACTCACAAAGTTTGAACATAAAGAAGACGAGTTTGATGACCTATTTTCCTCGGCGGAGTCATTATTTCGGGTTCAAACACTAGCTAAAATGAGATATCATGATGAAGGGTTAGTGGAATTCAACAAACTCAGAGAGCAAAGGTTGCAAACTCTGCCTCTAGATTTACTAGCTACTGCCCCGATGACACAATCAAGCGAGCCTGAACAGCGACTTACCGACAAACCTCCTGCTACATCAATTTTTTTTTAAGAAGTCCAAAGAAAAGAGCAGGAGGAATTCCAAAGAAAAGAGCAGGAGGAAGTCCAGACGAAAGAACAGGAGGAAGCACGAAGGAAAGAACAAGAGAAAATACATGAGGAGGAACAGAAAAAAGAGCAGGATAAGAGCAGCAAGGATGTGAATGTCGATACCCAGATTGATCCGAAATTGCTCCAATAATGGCAACAATTCGCCTCCATCATAAGCAATCTGGAAAGCTCAAAAGATTCTGATACACCCAAAGCGACAGATACACAGGATACAGCGTCAAAAAAGGTTCCAAGTGAAGGAACCAGCAGCCTACCCCCTAGTACAGACTTAGAAATAATTTCAAAAGATCCTTCGGATCAAATCATTTTGCAGGTGGAGGATATACCTCCATTGGATGTCTTTTACAGCCCAAAACACAGGGTCGTAGTAAAGCAACAACGGAAAAGGAGAAGGATTGATCAACCTTCCCTGTTCCCAGAACAAACAGAGACAGCCAATGTAGTCTGGAAAGAGGAGCTCGATCCTTCCGATGACCTAACAAAGCTGTCCTAGTATGCCGGAGCCTATTCGGCGGCCACCGTGACAAGGCATCAGAAGTGAGTAATTTGCTAAAAGAAAAAGACCAAGCAATTATTTTTGTTACAAACATAGCTGTCGGACGCACAACAGAAAGTTGAACAATTAGAACAGCAATTGTCAACATAGCAACAGTTAAATAATCAATTGAATAAGCAGCTACTTGAAGAAAAACAGAGGGTAGATTCAACCGCGATTCAAAGGCAGAAAGAATTATCAGAAGTGTTGGCAAAATTGAAGACGATGAATGAACTAATGGTGAAGACAAAAGATGAGCAAATTGCTCAATTATCACCTCAAATAGAGAAGTTCAAGAGTCTTCCGCAACCCGCTGATTTCAGAACAGAAGCGCTACAGATTAATAAGGCACTCGTAACACAAATAAGACTATTGTATCATAAAATTTCTCAAGTTGAGCCCCTTTGTGACATAACAACATCAATAATCGATAAATCAGTTGATGCTAGATAGGACTTAGAGCAGATCGATGAGACCTTAACAGATTTTCTTACTTGGCAAGACACCAGTGAGGGATAGGCAGCAAATTTTCCAAAAATCCTAGAATCACATAAAGTAATCCTATTCTTGGAATGGAAATCCCAGTTAATGAAGGCAGAGAGAGAAGTTTCTAGATGCAAATTATCCACAAGTAATTTGATTGAATTAATTAATAATACTCTCTATTTATCTAATATGATTTCGCAATGTACACCAGGTAAATTGCTATCGGCTAAAACATTGGAGCAATCATGTTATCAGGAGCTGGAAAAGAACGGAAGGTTAATTGCAGGTATTCAAACTTTAACTTGGGACACCTATTAGTTGTTCCTAGTAAAACCATACAGCCAGAGAGCCGCCCTCAAATGTCTAACAGATGCAATCGGGTGTATCATTCCCAATATACATGATGCCACATACTCTGCTCAACTCCATTCTCGTTTTAGCCGCCCTTAAAAAGTGGAACCGATGCTAGCGATATGCCAACTCAGATCAAAGGGAAAACAACGAGAGTGATGAATCATGCTGCCGACTACCAATTTGCTGCGGAGAAGATATTCAAGATCTAGTTGTACCAATTAAATAGCATTTTATTTTTGTAGTTAGTTAGTTTAATTAAGTATTTATAGACCCTTTCATGCATTTAGAAAGGGTCCTCAGTTTTTGTATAAGACTCAAACTTGAAGTTGCACTACTGTACTTCAAGTATATTTTTTATAAAGACTGGGCCAATTATTCCAATTTTTGACAACGAAGCTTTTATGTGGATGTGCACTACTGCCTTTATATGAAAGTATCTCTGAGTTGAAAGAAGGAATTCGAATTGCAATTGGTATTGGGAATGATTTGCAGCACATATGGTACTACTATCTATGTCTGAATTCATTCTTTTTATGTGAATTTTTATTTGATTACTCTTGCTATTATTGAATATATGCATGTGTTTCAACAACATTCTTTATACTTTCCACTATTGGATGTTTACAGGGTGCTTTTCTTTTAGTCGTACATGTATCAGTAATATATAAAAGACAAGTGTAACAATGTTTTATTAATTACTTTGTTCAACTATTTGAACAAAGAAATTATTATATGAATGAATGTATATGTTTATCAAATAGAGTCATCTATAAGCTTATTTATAAATAGAGATTATCAAACATTGCACTTAAGAATAGAAATTTCCCGAGATAGAATAGTTATTTGTATTTTCGCTCTTTAGATTAAGTCATCTATCCATTATCACTTATTAGAAACCAGTCACTCGTCCATCCCCTTTTTATTCATCATTGGGAAACTAGTCCCATTATATCCAGTCGGAGCCACCATCCCAAACGGAAAAGGAGTTGCATTAAGGTCCGGACTGGGTGGTTTTCCCCGATGTTGATGCAACGATTTTCGAGGCATCAACATTTTTGGTGCTAGAAGGAGGGTATGAACTATGAAAGGTGAGTAAATCAAAATATATAGACCATTCTCAGAGTAAATATCCCTCCACCTCACCTCGGACCTCCCGTTTGCATTCTGAAATACCAGTATCCAAACGAGAAGAAGAGGTATCAACTACCACTGCTCAACCCCATCATACTTCAAAACGATTAAGTTCTGAGTCCCCTGAAGTTCAGTCTCTTATCTAGAAACTTCAAGGCTTTTCCATATCACCTCAAAAATATGAAGTATCTCAAGGCAGTGAGACTTCGCAATTCAATCTACCTCACCCTCTCACCAGACTTCAAAGCGGAAAACTCGGCATTGAACCCGCTGATTTGCCTTTACCGAAAAGGAAAAAGGCTAAAAAGAACACTAAAGGATCTGGTAGTGAGACCTTTTCTTCATCATCTTCCATCTCATCCTCTCTAGTGCGAAGTCAAACATCCACTCCCCCATTACATATTGTTGTTCAGCAGGGATCACCAACTTCAACATCACAATCTATTCAATCTTCAATACCAACTCCTCCCCAAACACCAGGAACTCCATCGGCAATTGTTGTTACTTCTAAGATGGCCCAGAATCCATGGAACAGTCCTGGTGCGGTCACTATGCCTGCACCATTACATCCATTACCTGATTATCCTAAGAAATGGTTACCAAAATTTAATCCAGATGCTGGAACATTGGCCGAGGAACATTAGCAATTTCATGTTATCAGTTAATCTAAAAGGAGTAACAGAAGAAGATGTTGTCGTTAGACTTTTCCCCTACACTTTACAAGGATCAGCCGGGTCTTGGTATTTTTGCTTACCCTCTAGATCCATTACCAGCTAGAATATCTTTCAAGATCAGTTTCTCACTAAGTATGGCAATGATAGATCTTTAGCGACACTAATTAATGATCTTTCAAATCTAAGGATTGAATCTAGAGAACCTATCAAGGAGTTTAACTCTCGATTCAATAAACTCTTGAATAAAATCCCTACCAATTCCAATCCAAGTGAGCAAATCAGAAGCGAGTGGTATATAACAGCCCTACCTTCAAATATAGCCATTTTTGTAGATAGGGTTGGAAAACCAACTTTAGCCGAAAACATGAAAGAAGCGCTTGTTGTGGAGAAATGCATTATTGCTTTAGAAAAGAAAGCTACTCTCGAAGATAGGAAATCCAAAAAAAATTCTTTTAAAGATGATTCAAAGAGGGTCTACAAAAGGTCCTCAAAACAATGTCAAATGAAATGGTTGAAATCAAAAAACAAGTAGCAAAAACTTCAACAAAGAAACCATTTAGGAATTTTAAGAAACCTGAGCCAAAACCACCAAATCTTATTTCTAATGCAGATTCAAATCCTGAAGAAGATGAAACAATTTCACCATCCGATGAATTCGAAGAAGAGGAATTTGTCGAATGCCATGGAATGTGGGACTTCATATTACCTAACTCCGATACAGAAAATGAACAAGAAGCTTTTCCTATGACTACCAGGAGTAAAGGTGCACCTGAACCTATCCAGACAAGTTCAAAGAAAAGGAGTGCAGGTACTATTACTACAAAGGAAAAGGTACCCACAAAGAAGCCGGCCGCAACATTACCTCAAAACCAACCATCATCCTCGAATATACCTTCAACATCTAAAACGTTGGTAGTATCAGATTCAATGGATTACAATATTGTTGATGATATGAAGAAGACAAAGGCAAACATCACCATGTTTGAACTTAGCAAACTAAAACATCAGTAGAAATTGCTTCTCAAGGAACTAAATACAGTGCCTTCTTCGCCTCTTCCTAGTGCTAAAGTTGCAAATGATTCAGGTCAACCACCTTCTGGTAGGATTGAAGCTACTGATATGATTTTAATTGGAGACAGATCAAATTCCCATACTCCCCCTTTCCTCTTAACCTATGAGATCTATAACTGAAATCTACACAATTGTTTGATTGACTCAGGGGCATCCTCTAATATAATGCCAGCTTCAGTTTGTTCCAAACTGAACGTTGAACCCCAAAAGCATGCAATTCATATTGTACAGTTGGATAGAACCAAGGTCCAGGTTTTAGGGGAAATCAACTCTGTAACTATCAGGTTATCAGCTGATCCACGAGTAGTTCAGAGAATTGATATCTTAATTGCTGATAACTGAGTTTATGTTAAATCTGAGTAAGGCAGTGGCTGAGAACTCCATGGTTATATTTCTACTGATTGGTCCCATATGTGGCTACCCTACAAGGGAAAGCCAAATCAAATTAAAATCAATCGGGAGAAACATATGACCCATACTGTCACTGAATTTGAACAGGAGAATCAACCAATAGCATTTAAGAATAATATTTTGGGGAATTACTCTTCTGAATCATTCTTTGGCAATTATACTGCCCAACCATCTCCTTTCTCAGTAAATAATTTCACATCCCAAATCGAAAATTTTTCACAAACCAATAGATCAAGATGTGTTAATATTGTTGAGAACACTATAAATAAAATTGTTGATAATTCTTTATTTTGGTCACTATACTTTGACAAATCTAAATCCAGTGAAGGATCAGGAGCAGGGTGTACTATAGTTAGCCCTGAGGGAGAAAAAACTATGTTGTCTTGTAGGTTGGAATTCGAATGCACAAATAATACAGTTGAGTATGAGGCATTAGTTCAAGGACTATATAAAGCTATTGGTCATAAAGTTCAATATTTGAAAGTGTTTGGTGATTCATAGATTGTCATAAAACAAGTTAGAAATACAATTCATTGTCTTTCTAGTCACCTCAAGCACTATCAGTCTTTGGTCCAGGAACTTATATCTCAATTTTTAGCATTCAATATTTCAGCTATCCCCAGATCCCAGAATGTAGTAGCTAACTTGCTATCCAATGTTGCTTCTAAACTCCTACCTTCCGAAGATTATAGCCTAGATAGATTTTCAGTAGAGTTAATTTTTAGACCATCAATTCCTGACAATATCACCAATTGGCGAGTGTTCAATCACAATCAAGAGATCTTAAATTTCTTGACTTCCGACAAGTCCTACGATGATCAAATCATTGATGAAAGCGATCATGACCTCCAGATGAAGGAAAAGCAGGAAGAAAACTCGATATCGAAACCAGTGGTTAAACTTGAGGATCTCTATGATATTAAAGACAGGTTTAAATAGGTAACCAATTCAAAGATCCAAAGTTCCACTTTAATATTTGAGTTGATAAACCTTGGTACTGAGCAAAATCCTCAAAACATCAATTTGGGATTAAGACTTTCTATGGAAGAAAGAATAGCATTCATTAGATTATTAATAAAAAATAAACATGTCTTCGCTTGGAAATATGATGATTTAAAGACATACGATACATCAATCATTCAGCATACCATTCCAATGCTTTCTGAACAAAATCTAGTCCAACAGAAGCTGAGGAAAATTCATCCTAACTTAGAGAGTCAAATAAAATCAGAACTCAATAAACTCTTGAAAGCTAAGATTATTTTTCCTGTCCGGCACTAAACTGGGTTTCCAATATGGTGCCTGTTAGAAAGAAAAACGGCAACATCAGGATTTGCATAGATTTCATAAATCTGAATAAGGCAAGCCAAAAAGATAATTTCCCATTACTTACCATGGAGCAGATACTCCATTCAGTAGCAGGTTCTGAGTTAATGTCCTTTTTAGATGGTTTTTCAGGATATAACCAAATTTTGGTCCATCCTGATGACGGACTCAAGACTACCTTCAGAACAAAATGGGGAACTTATGCTTACTAGAAAATGCCTTTTGGACTTATTAACGCAGGAGATACATTCCAAAGAGCAATGGATATAGCTTTCAAAGGATTGATCAATAAAACAGTAGTTGTCTATTTAGATGATATTACTGTATTTTCCAAGAAAAGATCCAATCATTTATATGATTTGAATCAAATATTTGAACGCTGCAGAAGGTATGGTATTTCACTCAATCCCAAAAAATCCTTCTTTGCTCTTAATCAAGGAAATCTCTTGGGCTTCATCGTTTCCAAAGATGGTATTTATATTGATCCGAATAGAATTAAAGAGATTTCTGAAATTCCATTCCCTCATAACAAAAAATCCATGCAGTCATTTTTAGGTCAAATTAACTTTGTTAAGAGATTTGTTCCCGATTTTTCGCAGATTATTTTACCATCGCAAACCATGATTAAGAAAAATTCAGTGTTTAGGTGGGGATCTGCAGAAAAGGAAGCATTTGACTCTATCAAACAATCAATAATCAATGCCCCCGCTTTAAACACTCCTAATTTTTCTAATCATTTCATATTGTATACTATCGCGTCCACTTCATCTTATGCAGCAGTACTCACTCAGATTAATGATCAGAACTTGGAAGCACTAATTTCATTTTATAGCTCAAATCTTCAAGGTGCTAAACTGAATTATTCAAAAGTTGAAAAACAAGCCTTTGCTGTGTACAAAGCTATCAAATATTACAAACCCTTCCTTTAAAAATCCCATACTAAAGTGTTCCTTTTTTTGCAGTAAGGCAATTACTAATCCAAAGGGAATTAGGAGAAAAAAGGGCGAATTTGGTCACAGCATTACAAGAATATGACTTGGAAATCAACCCAGCAAAGATTGTTAGGGGCCAAGGTTTTTGCAGGTTATTAGCAGGAGCATCCAACATTCAAGAATCGAGTGATACAGAATATACTGAAAAAATCAATCAGATATGTATCACTGGTCCTGAATCAGAATATGCAGACTTGATCTTCTATTTGAAAAATGGATATGCACCTCATAATCTTTCTTATAAAAAAAACGTGCCATTAGATTAAAAGAAAAAAACTTCATAATCATTGATGATGTACTTTTTAGGCAAAATTATGATTCAATTTTATTAAGATGCCTAGAAAAACCTGAACCGCAAAAGGTTTTACAGGAGCTACATGACGGACCAGCAGGAGGACATTTTGGAGCTGATACAACAGCCCACAAAATCATTCATGCTGGATATTACTGGCCCACCCTATTCAGAGATACTCACGAATATGTAAGGAAATGCCAAAGTTGTCAAATCTCCAATGGAAGACAAAGAAAACCAGCTTTCCCTTTGCAACCAATCAACATTGATCAACCTTTCGAGCAATGGGGATTTGATATCATTGGGGAAATAACTCCACAGTCCTCCAAACAACATAAGTATATCCTTACTGCTACTGATTACTTTACTAAGTGGGTTGAAGCAATTCCTTTAAAGACAACAAACTCTGAAGTAATTATAGAGTTTATAGATCAATTCATCATTACCAGGTTTGGTGTCCCAAATGCTCTTGTTTTAGATAATGCATCTTATTTCTCTGGAAATTCTATGTTTGAGTTCGCCATTAAAAGAGGATTTAAATTGAAATATTCTGCAAATTACTATCCTGAGGGTAATGGTTTAGCAGAATCTACCAATAAAAATCTAGTCAAAATTATTAAGCGAACTATTGAACAAAATCATAAAAACTGGCATAAATCTTTGATATTTGCACTATGGGCTGATAGAATAACGCAAAAGGCCTCCATAGGTACTTCTCCATTCAATCTTGTATATGGGAAAGAAGCAGTTCTACCAACCAATCTATTGCTTCCTTCTCTAGTCCTAGTTCAGTTTATTGAAGAAAGCCCCCCTTCTTCTATTCAACTTAGACATGATCAAATCTTAAAATTAGAAGAAGAAAGAGAAAAGGCCAAAATTACTCATGCAAAACATCAGCAAATTATCAAGTCATCTTTTGATTCAACTTTATCCAGTTCAAAACAATTACAAGTTGGTGATCTAGTTCTAAAATGGGGCAAAGCCCATGAGGATAAAGGAAAACACACTAAGTTCCAGAAAATGTGGCTTGGACCATTTTAGATCAATGAGAAGATAGGCCATTCTATGTTCATATTACAAGATCTATCAGGAAAGAGGGATTCTCTTCCTGTTAATGGCCTCATCTTAAAGAAATTCTTCAATTGAGGAGGTAATCCCTTCTCCTTTAGTAAATATTCAAATTTCAGCAGAATTTGTAGTTTTTAAGATTATTAGGAAATAAAGTTGTAAGATATCTCCCATTGGCCTTTGCTATACTGAAAAAGTTGCTCAAAAGAAGTAGCTTTGATATTTACTTTTAAAATAGAAGCCTTAAACAAAAAGTGAATTTATAGGAAATTAGGTATATTCACATTCTGACACCCCATTTCATTTTTGTAAAATCTTCTCGAGATTTAGAAGTACTGTAAATCATTTTAATGTTTTCAAAATGGCCACAAAAAGGTTATCAATATCAAAACAGGAACTAATTCAATCTTAGCATCTTCAACTCTTACCCTGTCATCCATACTCTCTTAAGGAGAAAATTGTCCATCCCATTCATCAAAGTTTATGATTACTCAGAGTGTAATTCTAAAATATTTGATATAAAAGATAAAGGGTCTTATTACAAGCCTGCTTACCATGATCATTGGGAAATAGTTTAACCGGCATTACCAACACTGCATACCAAAACAGGGTAATGGCTTATAATCATAAGACAAGGGGTCTCATCATGAGCCAACTTGTTCGGTTAGATTACAACCAGTGAATGGCATTGTCAAACAGCAGGCCACCAAACCAGGACAATGGCTTTTTATCTTACAAAATAATAGAAAAGAAAAGGAAATACAAAATATGAAAGAATATTTTTGGATTCATTCTTTTAATCATACTCTGAAATGGATGGGATAATGGACAGTCAAATGGTTAAAAGGTATCCCTGTCGAAACTATGAACGTTCGCTGGCAGCAAAGGCTCTACCTATGACAAAGGAGTCATTAAAAAGGCTAAGCTGGAAAGGTTCTTTGTTTTATCATTATCAACTAATAAAGGCCGATTTAAAACTTAGAATGTATGTAATTCTAACAAGAAAAGAAATTAGCAAAAATAGTTCTTATTAGATTCAGAATGTATGTATACCTAGTTATATTAGAATTGTCCTCTTTGATAAGATTTCTATATAAAGAAAGTCTAAGTATTTCAACATTTCTCAAAGATAACCGTTTCTCCCAGCGAATCGCCAATTGTTGTGCTGTACAACAACCCCCCATTTCATAAAATTTTACTTTCAAACTGTAATATGAAATGGGTCCCTTTTAGATTTATGAATAAAATTGGTATCAACTTATCATTCCTCAAAAGGTTCGAAAAGAAATAATATATTATAAACCTTTTGAATGAACATAAATCGGTCTTATAAAAATAAATGAATAATTATTTATTATTGCGGTAAAGCGATCGCAAGATCGCCTATCGCAATAACAAAGGATGCATAACAAAAATACCCATTTGTTTGCTCCGATGCGACAAGCACAAATAGCTATCGAATATCGGGAAAGGTAAGTGATTGTAATAAAAGGCCCTCTCTCTATGCTCTGATGCGATATCACTATCGGCGATCGGGAAATATAACATATATGTAACAAAAGGCCCTCTCTCTATGCTCCAATGTGATATCGCTATCGGCGATCGGGAGTATAACATGCATGCAACAAAAGGCTCCCTTCTAAAAACTCCCGATGCGAATTAGCTTTATCGCTATCGGCGATCGGGGATTTCGCAATGACACAAATGTAAATACTCGAGCATTCCTCCGATCTCCGATCTCCGATTGCAATAAAGCTAAGCGCGAATTTCAAAAATGATTGTAAAGGTTTGGGTATATTATGTTAAATTATTATTAAAATCCTTTCTATTCCCGATAGTGATTCACTTGTGATCAACCGCCAAAAAATCAAAGTCATGCTTAAATGAATTATTTGGTGAATAAACGATATGATGAGAATTTAACTGATTGATAGGTTTAAATGGCCAATTAATGGAGAAGTTATGCCAAAATCTCTTCAGAGATTATATCCGCGGCAATATTATTTCAATCCTTCATTATTCATTGATTGATATAACTCTTTCATACTTGGTTTGCACCACCTATTCTCCACATTACGTTCATTTTATATCCTGCGCAGAGCTCCTCCGAAGCAGCAAATTTAGGCCAAATGGGGAAGAAATCTAAAAAATTTGGAACAGCTTCAGCTTCTGCAATAACAGGACAATCTACTTTCTTTCCGAGACCAAGTAAAAAAGGATTGATCTCAGACACTACATGTCTTGGTCTCGGCAATACTAGTTGGCAAAGCATCTATAATCTAGTTGAAGCCGAAGAGCCTGAAACAGCACCAGTACAAGCTACAGCAGGTTCGAACCGAAATTCCGAGGCTACCCTAAAAGATTTAGCCGATTCTTACTTACACTGGACAGCGGCTCGAGAGAAAATTCTTCCATACACAGATGTAGTAAGGTGGGCAGTTGAGGAAATCCCGATTACAAATAGAACATTTTGCACAGTCGACAGGAGAGTCTTCGGTTCGTTTCAACCCAATGATTTGAGACAAATGTACCATTTGCCTGAACCAGAGAAGAAGTATAACAAATCATTTCTGGAGAAGTTCAGAGATGAAAATGAAACTAAATCATCACCTATACGGGAATGGAGATAGATCCCCGCAAAACACAAGCATGAGTCCTCGGGTAAGTACTATGTCGATTCATTATGTTCTCCTTATTGTTACGCTGGGGCGATGATGTGTAGGATTTGGGGGTTGCATGATTCCTCAAAATTTTCAATAGAGTTGGTACCTTTAATGGAAGCAGCAGTCAATAGCGAAATAATGGATTGGGGAAATATATTATCTGATAAGTTAGCAACTGTTATTCTTGAGTTCAGAAATAAAACTCGCGTTACTGATAGGTTTATTCTTCCATTTTATTATAGTGCCTACATCTTAGATACTCTTTGTTTTAACTCTGAATTTCCTGTGCTGGGGTGGAGATGGACTCCACAGGACCCCATGCCGATTCATATCTATCACCTGAAGTTGTGGAAAGCCCATTATAAAGATCACCTATATCAAGTTTGCAATGGATTTATGTTGCCCATTTACTATGCAATTTTTGACAAGCCTGCTCCCAAGATTTCCTCGCAAGCAGAAATTGACTTAACAGCCCTAGGAAATTGATTCAGAGAAGATAAATTTACATATATAAGAGTTTTCGGCAGCCATGCCAGGCCTCATGTTCTCCCCTTGTACATACCCGACAAATTATTGGCTAGAGAGATAGCATATCAGCTTACGTCCGCAAGAGCGACCAAGACTCTGAGGAATTCAAAGAAGCAAGTTTGGCCTCCTTTTCCTCTAAGGTGTGGTGTTTACACTCTGCATGACTATAAGCATGCAGAGAAAGAAGCAGAAAAGATAAATATACTGAATCTCGTCACTCTTCCTAATAGACGATTTGATCTAAGGAAAATCGTCTATAATGTACTGGAACAAGCAAAACTCACTAAGTTTGAACATAAAGAAGATGAGTTTGATGACCTATTTTCTTCGGCAGAGTCATTATTTCAGGTTCAAACATTAGCTAAAATGAGATATCACGATGACGGGTTAGTGGAATTTAACAAACTCAGAGAGCATAGGTTGCAAACTCTGCCTCTAGATTTACTAGCTACTGCCCCGATGACACAATCAAGCGAGCCTAAACAGCGACTTACCAACAAACCTCCTGCTACATCAGAAATTTTTGAAGAAGTCCAAAGAAAAGAGTAGTAGGAACTCCAGAGGAAAGAGCGGGAGGAAGTACAAAGGAAAGAACAGGAGGAAGCGTGAAGGAAAGAGCAAGAGAAAATACATGAGGAGGAACAGAAAAAGGAACAAGATAAGAGTAGCAAGGATGTGAATGTCGATACCCAGATTGACCCGAAATTGCTCTAAGAATGGCAGCAATTCGACTCAATCATAAGCAATCTGGAAAGCTCAAAAGATGTTGATACATCCAAAGCAATTGATACACAGGATACAGTGTCAAAAAAGGTTCCAAGTGAAGGAACCAGTGGCCTACCCCCTAGTACAGACTTAGAAATAATTCCGAAAGATCCTTCGGATCAAATCATTTTGCAGGTGGAGGATATACCTCCACTGGATGTCTTTTACAGAACAAAACATAGGGCCGTAGTAAAGCGACAGCAGAAAAGGAGAAGGATTGATCAACCTTCCTTATTCCCCGAACAAACAGAGACAGCCAACGTAGTTTGGAAGGAGGAGTTTGATCCTTCCGATGACCTAACAAAGTTGTCCCAGTATGTCGGAGCCTATTTGGCGGCCACCATGGACAAGGCATCGGAAGTGAGTAATTTGCTAAAGGAAAAATACCAGGCAATCATTTTGTTACAAACACAGCTATCGAAGGCACAACAAAAAGCTGAACAATTAGAACAGCAATTGTCAACTCAGCAGCAGTTAAATAATCAACTGAACAAGCAGCTACTTGAAGAGAAACAGAGGGTAAATTCAAGCGCGATTCAAAGGCAGAAATAATTATCGAAAGCATTGGAAAAATTGAAGACGATGAATGAACTAATGGTGAAGACAAAAGATGAGCAAATTGCTTAGTTATCACTTCAAATAGAGAATTTCAAGATTCTTCCATAGCCTGCCGATTTTAGGACGGAAGCGCTACAGATTAATAAGGCACTAGTAACACAAATAAGACTATTGTGTCATAAAATTGCTCAAGTTGAACCCCTGTGTGACATAACAGCATCTGTAATCGATAAATCAGTCGATGCTAGACAGGACTTAGAGCAGGCCGATGAGACCTTAACATATTTTCTTACTTGGCAAGACACTAGTGAGGGACAGGCAGCAAATTTACCTAAAATCCTAGAATCACATAAAGAAATCTTATTCTTGGAATGGCAGTCCCAATTGATGAAGGCAGAGAGAGCAGTTTCTAGATGCAAATTATCCATAAGTAATTTGATTGAATTAATTAACAATACTCTCTATTTATCTAATATGATCTCTCAATGCACACCAGGTAAATTACTATCAGCTAAAACATTGGAGCAATCATGTTATCAACAACTAGAAAAGAATGGGAGGTTGATTACAGGTATTCAAAGTTTAACTTGGGACATCTATTGGTTGTTCCTAGTAAAACCATACAGCCAGAGAGCCGCCCTCAAGTGTCTAACAGATGCAATCGGGTGTATCATTCTCGATATACACGATGCCACATACTCGGCTCAGCTCAATTCTCGTCTCAGCCGTCCTCAAGAAGTGGAACCGATGCTAACGATATGCCAACTCAGATCAAAGGGAAAACATCCAGAGTGATGAATCATACTGTCGACTACTAAATCGCTGTGGAGGAGATATTCAAGATCAAGTTATACCAATTAAATAGCATTTTAATTTTGTAGTTACTTAGTTTAATTAAGTATTTATAGACCCTTTCATGCATTTAGAAAGGGTCCTCAGTTTTTGTATACGGCTCAAACCTGACGTTGCACTACTGTACTTCAGGTATATTTTTTTTATAAAGAATGGGGCAATTATTCCAATTTTTTATAACGAAGCTTTTATGTGGATGTGCACTACTGCCTTTATTTAAAAGTATCTTTGAGTTGAAAGAAGGAATTCGAATTGCGATTGATGTTGGGAATGATTTGCAGCTCATATGGTACTACTATCTATGTTTGAATTCATTCTTTTTATGTGAATTGTTATTTGGTTACTCTTGCTATTATTGAATATATGCATGTGTTTCAACAGCATTCTTTATACTTTCCACTATTGGATGTTTACAGGATGCTTTTCTTTTAGTCGTACATGTATCAGTAATATATAAAAGACAAGTGTAACAATGTTCTATTAATTACTTTGTTCAACTATTTGAACAAAGCAATTATTATATGAATGAATGTCTGTGCTTCTCAAATAGAGTCATCTATATGCTTATTTATAAATAGAGATTATCAAACGTTGCACTTAAGAATAGAAATTTCCCGGGATAGAATAGTTATTTGTATTTTCGCTCTTTAGATTAAGTCATCTATCCATATCACTTATTAGAAAACCAGTCACTCATCCATCCCCTTTTTATTCATCATTGGGAAATTGGTCCCATTATATCTAGTCGGAGCCACCATCCCAAACGGAGAAGGAGTTGCATTAAGGTCCGGACCGGGTGGTTTTCCCCTATGTTGATGCAACGATTTTTGAGGCATCAACATAAAGGTAGATTGACTATGTTTTCTAGTACAATTTAGACAATTCTTTTAGAATTCAACGCAAAGTTTTCAAACACACAATCATATAAATATAATCAATATATATTATTAATTATATTAAAAAAATATAATATATAATATTAAATATAGCGTATTACCAGTGTTGGAATGTTTTTAAATGGATTTTTGGGTGGTAAAATAAAAATAAAAGAAAAAGAAAACTATTTATTTTATTTTATTAATGATTGATTTTATTAATTTTGATATTATTACCATTATTATCTAAACTATTTTGAGAAAATAAGAAGTAGATAGATGTCTTTCCAATTAATCACATAATCAAGATATGGTCAACATTTCGAACCAACTTATGTTGTCCATCCACAGGACAAGGTGAAGAATCAATGGATCTTAAGGAATAAATAGTATGGATGCCTCATTGCCCAGAATTAGTCGTTGAAAACTAGCTAATAAATTAGTTAATAAGGTAAGTAGAATATTATAAATTACTCGTACACTATTATTGATTATTAAAGATGGGGAGTTGTTTATTAAAATAATAAAATATATTTGGTCAAAAACTAATCGTTAGGAAAATAAAAATAAATGGTAAATTAATTAAAATATATATAGTTTATGTTACTTATGAATATATATCTATATAAAACTAGCTTTTATTAATACTTCGATGAATGAGGTCAAGGAACTATAAAATCAAAGTTTATAAATCTATTTATCTTGATGTTTTAGGTATTAATGTTTTAATACAAAAAATACAAAACAAAAAACAAAAAAAAAATCAATAAATAAATATTTGTTTAATCAGAGGGCTTAACTTAATTTAAATAGATAATATATATACCTAAAGAACTAAAGGTTATTAATTAAAAGTTATATATGTAAATTACATTTATTAATGGATCTAATAATCATATTGTGCAAAATGAAAGTTAGGGAAAGACTCCAAGATTTATAAAATTACAAAGCATGAAGTTCAATAAGATAGATATACTAAATGAACAAAAAGCATCACAAACGAAGAAAACAATAGTAACATAAAATGAAAACTTAAAAATAAAATAGCAATACAAATTCAAAAAAAACCTAGGGAGAAGAGAGAGGAATCAAGAAGTGAGAGTCCGCATGCCTTTCAATCTCAATCGCTTCCCTAAGTTTCCTATGGTAGAAATGATCCACCGTGGCAATGAATTTGGAATCCTCAATGCAGACATGGTGTTTTATTTTTTCTGCATGCTCGGCTAAGGCTCATGAGCGGGATCGACTGTGTCTAATATCTGGAGCATGCTCATGGATTCTTTGTTTAATAAACCTACATGTTTCCCTAATATAGGGAATACCACAGGAGCAAGGAACAAGGTAGAAACCCTTCGTGTCCTTAGGGTCAATAGGTTCTTTAACCAATCCTACAGAATTCTTAATGGTATGGAGAGGCCTCAACAAGAAAGCAACATTAATATTTCTAAGGATATGTGCAATCCTATCCATGGTTCCTTGGATATACGGGAGATGAACCTTAGAGACGGGATCTACATGAACAAGTTTACCTCTTGGCACTTTGCACGCCTTGTGAAAGGCCTTGAGGCTTTGAGATTTGCTATACCCATTCTTCCTAAAAACCTCAAGAAGATGAGATTTCTCGTGGCTATCATCAAAGATTCTTAGGGCCGGGTAGCAAGAATCACATTATGGATCCCAAAAATCTTGGATCTAACAAAATAAGAAGTGCTTTGCTAATTTAAAATTAATAATTTTGTAAATTTGAAAATATGGGTAAGTTTTA
>APFE030558032.1:0-13762 GCA_000404065.3 Pinus taeda | reverse complement strand
ATTTATGAGTAATTATTTAGTGGAACAATTTGACTTACAATAACTTTTAGTACTAGTCATGATAAAGGTTTGAGATTTATCTCAAAAAAATAACTCTTAATCAGCCTAATTTCCCCAAAATGCCCCCGAACCAACCCTACTACAACTCACCAAGTGGAGAAAATTCTCCTAAAAATGAGCAAGCCCAAATCTTGACACAGGTGGGTAGGGAAATAATGTCACATAGATTAATGGTCCTTTGAACTTTTCCAAGATGTTGCACTGATCTCACCCAATGCGAAAATATAACTTGTGAAGGTGTTGAACACTTTAAACATAGTGTCACTGACTTAGCCACCAAAACATTATGTTGAGAAGTATCATTATCTGATATGAGTTTACAATGTTTTATAATTTAGTGAAAAATTCGCCAAGATTTAATAAAAATTTCTAATTCAATAAAAGATTCGCCAAGAAATTATATATACATATTATATAATTGAAAAAATAGTTTGTACATTTTTATATGTACCATGTGGATTCACCCATTTATTATACATACAATTTTTGGGGGGTTTCTTAAAATTTTCCCTGGAGCCGAAATGGTACAAAGAGACAAAGTTATCACGAGCCACAAAACGCATCTAGTGCCTTCTACCCTTTAAGAAACACATGCAGACCTTGGGATGAATTCATGAGCAGACTTGATCTCAAAAACTGCGACAACATCTCCCTCTGAAGGATGTACATTCATCATGACACAAATATTCGAACTATCCAAATGATTATGCAAGAGTGTGTGTAATGCATGCAGGTGGGTCCATGGTAACTAGGTCTCCAAATGACTGCCATGGGTGTTTTATTCCATAAATACCCATTTTTTTTAAATTATATTTCTTAAAAACAACATGCATGTATCCCTCATTAATGTATTTAATACTTCTATTAATATATTTAATATTTTGGCTTATTCTTCATCGTCAAGTGTCTTTGCTCTATTCAAGCAACCCTTTCTTCATTTCCCTCTTCATTTCTAAGGCAAGTGACAATAGGCAAGATTCGAAATGCCAATCCAAGTTACAAATGTAGAACGTTATAGCTTCTTCTTATTCTTGGGCAGTGTAAAATGAAGTGGATAGAAGTCGATACAAGGGATATTACAATAGGCAAGGTTCGAAGTGTCAATGTTGTTATAAAGGTTAATTGTATAGAGTTTCTTGGGCAGTTTCCAAGTAATCAACAAGCGTATTGAGCATAATGTGGGTATGTGACTTTCATGGGGGATGTGTTTTAGGAAATAAGGAAATGTGTGAAAGCATATTGTTCCTTCATATCTTCTTGTGTGAGTGCTGTATTGGGCGTTGACATAATGCATATTGAAAGGGGAGTTTAAATGTGAGGTGTTAATGGAAGGGGTAAGGATTATGTGTCAAAGCCTCTTAAAGTGTCAAGACCAACTTTCATGTCCATGGCCTCTATCGTGAGTAAAGGCCTCATGCATGGGACCAAATTAATCAATAATATGTTTAGGGTATCATGTATATATTATATCTCATCTTTGTGTTACGTGTGTGTTGGGATGGGGTCCCAGAGGTCAATTTTGTTGAGTTTTGAGTCGTTTTTGCAATATATTTTTGTAACGAACGTAAAATATCCGCAAAATTTGGAAAGTGGAGCGTGAAGCTAAGTAGAGTCAAAGGGGTTTTGGTCCCCTAGGTCAGTAAGTAATAGATCTATTTTGAGACCTGCCCATGGTCTAAGAACCATGGTATTTAAAGCAAACGCTATATAAAGTTGATTCATAGACAGTCTTAGAAGATAAATTTAAGTGAAGAATCATTGTAAGGTAAAGGTGTTAAGACAAGAAAGGTTTGTTTCCTGTACTTAGGTGAAAGGGGAAGGCTCCTACAGTTGAGTGCACGGAGACCTTGGTAAGTCTGCAAGTTGAGTGCACGTGCCCCTGCAGCTAAGTGTGCAGGGATAAAAATTCTGTATCTAAATGTTTACATCTAATAAAGATTGTTTTGGGGCAAAATTGATGCATATGTGTTCTTTTATTTACTTCTGCAAAGTTTATGTATCTTTGCTCTGTAATTAGTTTTATATGAATGAATTCGTATTTATTGCGTGAACCTAGTAGATCTATAATATTTTATGCATGATAAGTACAATTAAGTCCCTTCGCGAAGATCTGAAGGTTATTTAGATAGAGTTGCAGTAGTTGTTTATGCAAAAATTCTCACTGTAGATCACCTGATAATGCAATATACTAAAGCAAAATACTTGATCTACTTCTACAAACAAACTTGCGGAAGCTTAATCGATTTTGAGCAACATCAAATAAAACACAAATAACAGATAAAGAAGCAATCATACACATGAAACACAGAAGAATATTATGGGGAAAGCCTTAGCTAAAAACCTCGCTATCTGTATTATCATAGAAGTAGAAATATCTCAGGATTACACAAAGCTTTAGCTCTCAAGATATCTAGCTCTCAGTACAATCCCTCACTCCTGCTCATAGACAGAATAGACAACACATATGCCTTCCTTCAGTCCTCCAAGCCTCTTATTTCCTTGTGTAGTTTCTCCTAGGTCCTCCAGCTACAACCTGTGTGATTCTCACCTCACACATAACACTGACCTCTAAAATAATTGCACAATCCTGAAGGAGATAATTCCTTGTACATGGATGAGTTTCCTATATAGGAAAAATTCCTCCAACTAATAGTATATTGTCCCTTCCTTTAATCTCAACTGTGTCTTTCTCTGAACTAACATGCATGAGTTATTTATGAGAGAATACTCAATGATCTAGAGAACACTAGTTTCATGCATGCATGCATTAATTGACTGAACTCACAATTAGTTCCTCCAACTGTTTAGAACTAATTTAACTGGACTTAACTCAGTCAATTGATCTAACTAATTACAAATCATCCTTATCTCCTTAATTAAGCGATAACTTCCCCAATCAAAGGGATAACTGTTGCATGTCTTCACAAAGACTTCATGTTTGATTTTCTCCAACTAATTAACTCAAGATTAATTAATTATTTATTTTTCAAACAGCTGGTGAGAATAAATTCGAATTTTAATTCAAGGACTAATTAAAATTGGAATCTATCCCGAAATGCTATTTATAACAAATCTATTTTTAGCATTTTTTTTTTTTTTTGCTATTTCCAACAGAGTTGGAGTATATCTTGAAATGCTACTTATAGCAATGTTATTTTTAGAATTTCTATTTTTAGCATTTCTTGTTGCCATTTTCAACAGTTTATCAGAAGGATTAGATCTGCATAAAGGCAGATCTAAGCTGTAAAGACTTTAGGAAACCATCACATTGGCCTCTAGATGTAGAAACGTGGTTTTAACATCCGCCAATACTACTTCAAGTGAGACTGCAGCCTGTGCTACACAGGTTGTTTCCGAAAGGGCCAACAGTTAGGGTTTTATTGGTTGGCATAGTTAAAGTTGAACCTGGGTCAGACCCCATCAAGCCAATAAATGGTTTCATTGTCGGGACCAGGATCTATCTGAGGAATGTGTGATGTCGAATAAGTGGTTCCCTACTAAGAAAGAAATTGAGAAGTGGATCGATTGGAAGTTGTAGGCATTTGTAGCTCTAGAGAACAGAAACCATCAGTTATTCAAGCAATAGTGGTTGAATAGATACCTATACATAGATGAAACTGAAGCCTTTTTCTGTTTCTTCCCTTGTGAATTGCACAAGTGCCTGTCTAGATTAGTGGACAGTCACGGAACGTGGAGGCTTGACGATCCTATTGTGTGGACTCCAGAGTTTGTGAGGCACTTGGGAGTTTCAGAAAATAACATCGTGCAGGTTGTTGATCGATGGATTGATCATATCATAGAATGATTCATCAGCGATTGATACGACCATCAGCTATAGCAAAGCAGAGCGCAGTCTCTTCAAGGGACCATGAGGTAAGTATTTAAAATATATGAAAACTTGGATTAATATTTTGTTGTGTGAGAAATGGATTATGCCATTACCTTGATGTTTAGGATTATGCGAAGAAAAAAACCATTTAGAAGGAATGGAGAATCGGGCTCTAAATACAATCAATTATTGGGATCCTCTTCAAGCGATGACAAAGGAACTATTTTGAATACACCGTGAAGTGTGTTGCAGTTGGTAAGTAAGGGTATCCCAAGGATACCTCATCCATCCACTCCACCTCCACCTACACCTCTGTCGCATACACCTAAACCTTCGCCTTCACCTCCACCTCCACCTCAACCATTCAAGATGGAAAATGCAATGAAGATGTTGATTTTTAAAGGGGCAGGGAGCGAAGACCCTGAGCAGTTCTGGTTTGTTACAAATGTTGTGTGGACAGCGCAACAGATCGCAGATGATAACCTAAAGAAAACGCATCTGGTCACAACATTGCAGGATAGGGCGCTCACTTGGTATATCAAGTTCTATCAAGATAGACCTGGCGCGACTTTGGCAGAGACTCAACAAGCATTGAACAGTGAGTTTAAGAAGCCTAAGTCTCAGGTGCAACCTGTCATAGAGTTTAAGGAGATACAAAAAAGGGTAAATGAATCCTTGTGGGATTTCAATCAGAGGCTAAAATGCCTAATCTAGCAGGCTAATATGAACATCATGAGTGATCAACACAGAGATTAGTACATTTCTTCGTTATTGCCTCACCTAAGATTACCATTATCACAGCAGAAGATAGAAACGCAAGCATAAATCGTGGAAATCCCGATGAGGTTGGAAGCCTGGCCAATACAAGATACGAACATTGGAGTACATGAGATTCACTTGCAGCTAGCAAGTCTGCACATGGAGTTACAGAGCTTAAAAACAGGAAAGGAAGCCCAGCGTGAGGTTCGCGCAGATGTTTGGTGCTTGAAATGAAAAGGCCATAGTCACGATAAGGACCATTGCTTAGTTTATCAAAATTATCTTATTGGGGGGGCTTGTCCCCTTGAAGACATAAAATATCGTTGGGCAGAGCACAGGAGTAGCACCATGGTGTGTTATTTGTCAGGTTACAAGATAGCATGTTACAGAAAATTTTCATCTACTACAAAAGTTTGTATGGACCCCCCAGCAGTTGTTTTTCAATTTCTGCAAATTTGTTGGTCATGATGAGCACCATTGTCAAATTTATAAATTTATGATGGATAGAACCCCTACCTATCAAATGCAGGCAGAAAATCCGCCTCAGGATCAAAGCGCGGTGTAGCACGCGGAGGATTTCAAGTTCGTGGAAGAGGGAGAGGAAGAGGGGCTGGTAGAGGTCGTGGATAAGTTATTTGTTATAAATGTTTGCGTGTGACTGTCAGAACCCAACGTATCCATCTTGTCAATATTGCAAATAGTTCAGTCATGTGATAGAAGATTGCCTGATACTTATAGCAAAGATGCAAGAAAAGAAGACGCAGACCTAGCAACCTAAGAAAAATATCCAGATGATGAGGGCGGAGCCTCACAAAGAGGATCATAGCATCAATATCATAACACACAGTAGTACGGCTACAGGAGAAGATAAAGAAAAGCAGCGAGAAACTTAGGGATGGGTGTGCAAGGCTGCTGAAAAGGAAGTTGGGTTTGACCTCAAATGAGCTAAATAAACTTTCATGGAATCTAAAAAGAACTTTGTTGAGGCTTCTACATCGGGGAGTCAGGAAAAACTGGTTGGAAATAGTGAAGTGCAAGATGAGGATCCTTCACTATTAGCCACTCTTCTCCAAACTTGTATGAAGCTGTTGATGGATTAGAAGGGTGCAGAAGGGCTCCAAGAGCTTATTGACAATTGTACGGGAAAAATTAATATTCCTTCATAACAGCGCATTGTGAGGAAACTGGGTAAACATAAGAAGCGAATAGGGAGCGAGATGAAGTTGACCATGCAGATCCAGGAGTATGAAACGGACCAAGTCATCCTGGATTTGGGTTCTAATGTGAACATACTACTGAAGCAAACACGGGAAAGGATGGGGAAACCTACACTACAATGGTCTCCTATACAGCTACGCATGCCCAATCAGTAGAATATCATTCCTATGGGACGCCTATATGGGGTAACAGTGGACATTGAAGGAACAAGTGCGTTGGTTGACTTTGAGGTAATTGAAATAGTGGATGACAACAATCCTTACCCTGCGCTACTAGGAATAGATTGGGCCTTCAACATGGATGCAGTGATTAATCTAAAGAAGCGAAGGATGACATTCGAGAAGAAGGCGCTCAGGGTTATTGTGCCACTGGACCCTACTGAAGGAGCATGCTACACTTAACCGTTCCATGACTATGAGGAGGACGATGATTTGGATCAAATCTACAAGATTACTGTGTGCGACGAAGATTGGACCAATTCCACTGTAGATGGAAGGATCACGTGGGATAGAGACAGCTCTTGTACTTCATACTCAAATGAAGAGCTTGAACATTGGTAGATCAATTGCATGAAGTCTCTACACTACATTGCAATAGGATGACAAAATCATTGTGGCACGTATATATGAAGGTAAGAAATCTCACACATTATGATGACTTAAACGATGTTAATCTCTTTTTGGATGAATTTGAAAGGGAAGTGCCTGAGGAACATCGATCCCAGGCACTTGAATTGGCATTGCCCGCTATGCCTGCCCATTGGTGGGGTACGCATAAGGAAAGCTTCATTGACTGGAAGGAATACAAGCGAATGATGAAGCAGCAGTTTGGATATGCTAATACACGGATGACTGAGAAATATAGCGGAAAGGATGATCCGCGTGAACACTTGAGACAGTGGACTAAAGCTTGGGGAGAAGAGCCAGAGCCAGAATAGGTACATATCTTTTGTCATACCCTCGATACTATCGCAATGAACTGGTATTTGGAAATAGAGATACGCCATGGGACAGATGAATGGGATATCTTGAGGGAAATCTTCTTATTAACTTTCATCTTTAAGAATGGATTCAAGTGAATTGATGAATTTCTTCATGAAATTAAGACCATTATCTTTAGAACACCTAAAGAGCTGATAGAACGGGTTCAACTAAACTGGAGTACACAGTTGCGTCATGCACTGGAATGCTACAATGTGACTACAAAAGAAGAAGAAGATGATCCACAAAAAAATCAATATTCCAAAGACTGAAGGACAGTGTGATGTTGAAGGACCTAAAGAAGAGAAGCTCCATATATTAGAACCTTTGAATACCAAGCAAGTAAATGTTGGATCCGATGTGCAACCTAAGTTTGCATGAGATTGTTGGGATGAAGATACAATTGATAAAGTTATAGAGCTGATGCATGAATACCAAGACTTGTTTCCTACCAAGTTCTTGAACATGAAGGGAATAGTAGGAGACCTTACCATCTGAATCCCAAGTATAAGGAAAAAGTGCGCAAAGAGTTAGACCAAATGTTGGAAGCAAGAATTATTGGGCCCGTAGAAGAATCTGATTAGGTGAGCCCTATGGTAGTTCAAGAGAAGAAACAACATGGTGAAATTAGAATATGCGTAGACCTGAGGAAGCTCAATGATGCATGTGTTCATGACCTATTTCCAACACAATTTACGAACGAAGTTTTGGAGAATATTGGAGGGAAGGAAGCTTATTCGTTCACTGATGGGTTCTCAAGGTATCATCAAGTTAAGATCGCTCCAGAGGATCGCAGTAAGTCAACCTTCATGAAGGAGTGGGGATGCTTACAGTACACAGTGATTCCATTCAGGGTAAAGAATGTGCTCGCGATCTTTTCAAGGGTTGCAATTGCAGCGTTCAAAGAATTCATTTATAAATTATTAGAAGTGTATTTTGATGACTAGACTATGTTTGGGTTGGTAAAATGCCATGTTGCAAGTCTGCGCCTCATGTTGGATACTTGTCGCAGATACCAAATCACCCTAGATTTCAAGAAGTGTATCTTTTGCGTGCCTTATGGGATACTGCTAGGTCATGTGGTCTGTAAGTACGGATTAATGGTATATCCTACAAAGATAGCAGTGATTGTCAATTTAGAAGCTCCAAAGAATGTAAGGAAGTTGTTCGCAACGTTGGGGCACACTGGTTACTATAGAAAGTTCATCAAATCTTAAGCATAGATAACCGTGTCGATGGAGAAATTACTAAAGAAGGATGTGACCTTCTACTGGGATGAAGTGTCAGCACATCTAGATGTGTTAAAGGAAAAGATGGTGATTGCGCCTATTTTGGTGTTTCCCAACTAGAAGAAAGAAAAAGGTTGAGAAGAATTATTCAACTACAAAGCACAAAGAATTGGCGATGATCTACATGCTACAAAAGTTTCAACATTATCTACTGGGCACGCATTTCAAAATGTATACAAATCACTCCACTCTCAAGTACCTGGTGACCAAGCCTGTGTTGGGGGGGAAGATTTGTAGATGGTTATTGTTGTTTCAAGAATATGATTTTGAAGTGATTTTGAAACCTGGACGGTCGAATGCTGGACCAGATCGTTTATCCCAGATTGAGACAAGTGAAGAACCAACTAGTTTCGAAGAAGGGTTGTCAGATGCGTAGCTCTTTGATGTATGGGTTGTAGATGATCACTTTGTTGATATAATTCAGTTTCTAACTACTAGAACAGCCAAGGAAGGATATTCTACTCATCATAAAAAGGAGTTGGTGTTCCACGCAACTGACTTTTCCATGATTGCGACACACTTGTATAAAATGGGTACTGATGAAATACTGCGTCCATACATTCCAAAATTTGAACGATCTTGTATCCTTGCCAAAGCACATGGAGGAGTGGCGGGAGGACACTATGCAGGTAGAGCGACCACGCAGAAGATTCTGCATGCAGGATTATGGTGACCAACACTAAATAATGATTCTAAGGCATATTACAAAGCATGTGATGCGTGTTAGAGGATAGGAAATCCATCGCGAAGGGACGAATTGCCCTTGAATCCTCAATTTCATTATAGGTGTTCAAAAAATGGGCTATTGACTTTGTGGGTCTGATCCAGCCCCACGGGAAAAAGACTAGTGCATGGTATATTATTACTGCAACTGAATACTTGCAAGGTGGACAAAAGCACAACCGATGAAGGACTTTACCACCGCTACAGCCGCGAAGTTTCTATTTGAGTATGTATTAACAAGGTTTGGGTGTCCTAAGATACTAATGAGTAACAGGAGTACGCATTTTCTGAATGAAACTATTGTCGTGATGCTTCAATAATTTCAGGTTATCATCAAAAGAGTACACCTTATCATCCTCAGGCAAATGGTACGGTTGAAGCATTCAATAAAATCTTGGAGAACACATTAATGAAGGTCTTCAATGCAAAGAGAAATGATTGGGATGTGCACATACCAACGGTCCTATGGGCATATAGGACGACGTGAAATAAACTAACAGGTCAAACTCCATTCAGGCTAGTCTATGGGATAGAGTTTGTGATGCCCATGGATTATATTATGTCGATTTTGTGAATTGCATCATTGATTGATATGGAGGACCGCGAGACTATTGAGGAGCACCTTGCACAATTGTTGGAGTTAGAATATGATATATTTTTAGTAGGATCTCACCAACAGGTGCAAAAGGAGCGCGAAAAGGCATGGCACGATCGACATATTAAGTTGCGCACCTTCAAGGTGAATGATTTGGTCTTACTTTATGATAGCAAGTTCATGAAGTTCCCTAGGAAGTTTCACATGCACTATTTGGGGCCCTATGTAGTCAAGGAAATTACAAATGGTGGCATAGTTAATCTCGCGAAGCTGAATGGGGAATATTTCCGGGAAGAGTTAATGGCAGTCGACTAAAGTTGTATCAAGGGGATCCTACCCCTGCGAAATGACTACATGGTAGTAGGACAGTCTTAGTACTCCAAGAATTTGTAAGGAAGTACATGACTATAAACTACATTTCCTGAAGAATGGGAAACGAAGTAAGGGGGCTGCACAAGGGAAGCTAGAGTTGTGTCAAGAGGGTTGCCATGGAGGATGGTGCCACGTAGATGAGTCTAAAAGTAACCGTTGCATGCATTATAGCTGATTGGATCACGAAAATCTTGTTAGGAGGAGCAAGTAGGCTGCATTTATGGCGCAAATATTCGGCAATCTTCCGCCAAAGATGCATTTATGAACATAAATTGGAGAGAACGATAGGGTTTGAATTTGAAATTGCCTATAAATATGGCATGTTTGCCTATAGTAGAACACTTTGCCTTCTGAAAATTATTTGCAAGCTCTGTTGTCTGAAACCTATGAACCGAGAAGATTGGGAGGTACTTCTATCACCGTCAGAATTCACAAATTTTCTTGTGGAATCGTGACCTCATCTTTTAGAAAATGACTGCAACTAATCCCATAGAGCCCATTATCTCTGAAGTCGCTATCTCTGATGTCGCAGCCACTGAAATTGTGTTAGCAATGGAACCTACACCATCTGTTCCTATAGCATCGAGGTCACTTAGGCCTAAACCATCTGCTGCTAAGGAAAAATAGAAGAAACCACAGGCTGTACCAGTGCGAAAGTCACCAAGGAAGAACCCTACGGAAGTTCGGCAAAAAGGGAAGATGGAAAAATAAAAACAGCCATGCGAACCCCTAGATCTGGATGAAGAGGAGCTTCGCGATAGGGTTGAAGAGTTGGATGCTGAGGAGGGTGAGCCTATCACTAGGATCCCAGACTATATTCCTCCACGAAAGGGCAAAGTGAAGGTACCCAAAGATCTTGATTCTAGCAAATTTATGGTCTCTACCCCGATATTGCTGAAAAAAGTACCATTTGAAGGCGCCCAATTAGGATGCATTCCCACACTCAAAATGGAGGACTATGATCTAATTGATCACGAGAAATTCCCACACTTGGTGACAAACAAATATCTAGCAAAGATATATTATGAGTAGATTGGAGTCACGCAACTGGACACTATGAAGTGGGTCGCAGAGGTTGAAAAAGTCGGGTTGCTAAATATGTTGTGGGTACCACACTTTAGGCGGACCACTATCAACACGGTGTGCATACACCAATTGCTTACATTGGTGCATGATGGGTGTCTCTAGCTAGGAGAGCCCATCCCCAACACAGATATGTTGATCCACCGTATGACAAGGTTTCCCTACAAAGGGTTGGATCCCGCCAAGGAGTTTGGAGGCAAGAGTCAAGAGAAACAAATCATGGACAAAATGAAGTGCAAGTATGGCTTAGTGAAGAAGTCGCGTGGATACTCTATCTGTTCCATCACCGACATGGCGATGCAATTTTCCACCCAGATATTGGCTTGCAAGATTATGAGAAAGTGTCAGGCAGATGAGGTGTCAGCGCAAGACATTTCCTTGGCTACACAATGCACGAAGGGGGTTCAGTACAATAGGGTGCAGTACCTCTGCAAAGAGTTCCTGTCTAATTGTCAAGAAGAACAGGACGATAGTAAGGCATTCCATATGTTCGGTTGATGTTATTGATTGCCCTCATCATGTGGAGGCTCCAAAAAGAAATCCAGTTCCCTCCACAGGACGATGATTTACCAGAGGCAACAAAGTTCGTTTCGCTATGGGCAATGAAGGACCGAGAGAGGGTCATGGAGATGAAAGTATTTTGGGTGTTGGTTGAGATGGACCTTCGCACAATGATCGCCCAGGCCAAGGTTGTCACCAACATTGTTTGGACAATTGGATGCTTGCGCCGAGTTTAAAGCAGATTTTCATAACGTATCCATCCATGCCAAGAGAGACCCTAAGAAAGTATGATACAAGTTACCATACCTAGTAACCAATGCGGATGTACAGGAAGTCATAGGAAAATGGCTTGCTGAGTGGAGACAACGATTAGATCTTGGCGTAGGAACACGCACGGCCGGGGAAAGTTCCTCCGCGTAAGCCACAGTAGCGCATAAGAAAAAGGAAGTTGCACAAGCTACTACTCGAGAGAAGGTAGTGCAGAAAAAGAAAGAGGTTGACCAAGTAGCAGCCAAAGAAAAAGAAGCACAGGAAAAGAAGGAAGTTGCTACTAGGGAAGTCGTTGACAAGGAGCGCGTCGCGAAGGAGGCCACACTTTAAGGAGTCTACTTCTCAACATACTACAGACAAGGAAGGATCTGAGGAGGAAGAAGGCAGTGGTGGGGAGTAGAGAACTCCCTTTATATAAGGTCTGCGACACAACGATGGAGCTCTGGACACAATTCGAGCAGCAGTATATGCAGACGTTGGGGAGCACGCAGAAGGATCTATGTGAATTGCAGATTCAAACAAGTCGAATTCAGGTGAGCATGGGACAAGCGAGCGAGATTCAAGTGAGCTTTCAGCACATTGGTACTAGATGCACATAGGACTCTAGACCTCAAAGTTATTATGTTACCAAAAGGATCACTATGCGGAGAGGTAGATGAAGCAAACACCCAACTCGGACAGATCAAGGATGTGGGTGTCAACTTAGCCGTGCTTCTTATTTATACCCTCATCGCGCTTCATGAGGGGATATCAGATGAGCTCGGGAACAAGGAGAAGCGCGCACTATAAGTCATTAGTGAGGTCAAGAGTAAAAATGAGGATATTTTCATAGAAAAGGCTCAGGCATTGAAAGAAAAGAAAGAATTGGTCACGCGAAGCCAGAACTTGGAGGCAGCAATTGCACAGGCATGCAAGACACTGCCAAAACTTCACATTCCAGAGGATGCAGAAGTAGACACAAAGATTTAGAAGTTGGCTGCTGCAGTAAGAGAATCAAAGGATGAGGTCAGTCAGGTAACATTTTAATTTCAAATTAAGATCTCAGAGATGGAATTGAAATTGCATCCAATCACTATGCCAGAAATCTAGGAGCAGTGCCGAGCAACCATCAGGGAGAGCATGGCCATGTTCGATGCAACAGTCACAGACTACACATTAATCTTCGAACAGGCCATGGAACTATGGACGACTCTGTAGGAGGACCCAAACTTGCAGAAACTTGGCACAGATGTCTGAGAGACGTAGCAGAAGTTTGATGAAATTAGGGATACTGCATGCACTTTAGCGCCAGTCCAATGCCTCGCTCGATTGTAGGAAGGAAAATAGCTGCAATCACAAATTGAAGAGCTACAAAGAAAAGAGGTCGTTTTAAAGGTCAGAATACAGCCATGGACACAAGAAGCAAGTCAGCTTACTCTATCCATCCAGGAAAATTTGAAGACACTCCAATAGACTCAAAGGATGATGTGCCTCACAGTGGACGGGCCAACTACAGAAAAGCTAGTAGAGGAAGCGCAACAGGTCGCAGTACAGGGTTATGCTGACATAACAACATTGCAAGTTGAGTTCAGTGGCCTCTACAACAATATCGAGGCGCCAGCTAATTGACTTGAGGGCGAGTCCCCCAATTTGTGTTGGGGGCCTGTTGATCCAGGTGGATGTTGGTGGCCACCCACCTATCCCATTTGTAGAAATTTTGAATAATTTAACACATATTCAATGGATATTATCCTGATCATGTACTATTGTGGAAAACATACACAATACATAAGCTCCTCTACGTTGATCATCAATATAGCAGCATCAATAACAATAAAACATCAAGAGCATTCACACATTAACACAGTATGTATCCCGGGGAAAGCATCTCGCTAAAAACCCCAACTATCTGTATATTAATGATTTAGTCATGTAACATTACACAGCATAATACTTCTCACAAGTATCTCCACCTCTGTTACACACAATACAGCTCAGATCTGAATCAATCACTGGCTCAAATCTCCTCCGCTGCTTGCCTGCCTCCTCTGCTCAATACCTGCTCAAGAACTGATGAGAATGGCTCACAAAACTCGTATTTCAC
>APFE030558019.1:61733-92037 GCA_000404065.3 Pinus taeda | reverse complement strand
TCGGATTCAGATGGAGTGCAAGACCCTGGTTCTAGTCCATTGTGGACCAGGTTGCGATTTTGTGGGACATCATTACATGACTCATTGATGGATGGCTGCGACCATACCTGAGTCCTCTTAAGGATGGCTGCGACCATACCTCTTATCATTCTGGTCTTCTTAGCTGGGTGGCTGCGTCCACGCCACAGAACCTTTTTCTATATGTCTTTTGGATGGCTGTGCCCATGCCTAGACTACATGTAATTGAAATATCAGTTGTATCCGCCTGTAGGTTCTCTCCGGTGGTGTTCCAGTCCAGCAGTCTTGTAAAGCATTTCACCCCTCCCACTCTCTCGGGCTTCATGCTTTAGGGGGCATCTGCTACACAGTAAAATGTCACTTCCATCATGTCAGTCTCCCTACTGTGTTGAGAAACCACATTCACCTATGCTCATGCTCCTCAAAATGGCTAAAAAACCCTCTTTGCCTAAGTTAAATGAATCATCGCGTCTGTTATTCAAATAACCGCGCTGACAGGCGGAGTCCAGTGTACCTGATGCGCTGCCAGCGCGGAAGCACACGTCTTTTCCGTGCTAGTCCCATTTTACGAACAGCGCACCCTCCGTTTGTCCTGTTGAGCGCTGACCGGACCTCCTCTATAGTTGATCTGTGATGTCAGCGCGTCAGTTCAGTGTCTCACCCACGCTGATCCTGTTTGGGCGAAGTTGTTCTAACAACCAGCCTTCCAAATCCCTCCAGACTTGGTTGTTAGCATTGTTGGGGTCGCCATCCTTTCTCTGGCTTGTCTGTTCGACTGACCATCCACTTATCTTGGGGCAAAGCTCATCCTTTAGCTATTCAAGGAGACCCCTTCTCCTTTATAAGCTTCCTCCATTGCCCATGAGCAACTAGTTTGGAACATATAGACTTTGATTGAGGAATTCTTAGTGCATTAGTGCTGCTCTTTGTAGGCATTTGGTGTGTTGTGTGAGGATTGCTATGAGCTTGAGGAAGGTCATGAGCTTGTTGCCTTGTATGTGAGAGAGAGACCTCTTTGACTTGGGAGATTTGCTTCAAGGTGAATGCTTGGAAGACATGCTGGCTGGACCCTCTAGAGAAGGACTCAGCGTCAGGACTTCGGTTGTACCTTACTCTATTTTCTGATTAATAAAGATAGATGACTACTCTTATGTTTCCATTTCCATTTGTCCTATGAATGATTAATGTAAATTGTATCCTTCCTGACTGATACGTTGTTGTTAGTAGATTTTACGCTCTTGTTTGCCCTCTCTTTGCCTGTGCAGGTGTTCGTCCGCAGGGATAGCGGAGAATTGTGATCGGCTGGAGCGAAGGAGCGAGAGGATCATCTCTTCGACAAACATAGCATTGGAATCCAAGTAGGTTTCTTTTACCCACTTGTTAACTACAACTAGGAACCTGCAGTATAGCATTGTTTGATTGTTGCTAGACCCCTGTTGGGCTAGTAGGGATCGCCTCTATCTGTAGAGGGGATTTACCTCTCCAACACTGCTGTATTGCATGCCTCAGCCCACAAATATAGTGGTAGGCTTTGGTCATGCAACATCGCTCGAGCTGCTCCCACAATCGATCTGTTCTTCCTTTTGGCCACCCCATTCTGCTGTGGGTTATGGGGTGCCGTCAATTCCCGTTCAATTCCTTCTGCAGCGCAGAAGTCTTTAAACTATTGGGAGACATACTCTCCACCACTGTTGCTATGCAAGCCTTTTATTTTCCTTCCATATTCTTTCTCTACCAAGGCTTTAAACTTACAAAACTTCTAGAAGGTCTGATCTTTATTTTGCATAAAGTAGATCCAGCATCTACGAGAAAAATCATCAATCAAAATAACATAGTACCTTTGTTTAGCAATGGAGGCTATAGAGAAGGGTCCACAAACATTTGAGTGAACTCGCTCTAGGATTGCTCCATCTCTACTATCTCGATTCGGAAAGGAAGATTTCACATACTTACCTAAGGTACAACCTTTGCATGTATTCATCTGCTCAAGTTTTCCCTTGGGTAATCCGGTAGAAATCTACTGCATGATCTTCAGGGCTCCATGGTGCAAGTGGCCCAGTCTTCTATGCCATAGCTCACCAAAATCTTGGCTCTGCACCATCTCAGCTTTGGAACTCAAAGTAGCACAGTTGTCTACCTCTAGCTTGTAGAGATTCTTTACTCGAATCCTAATTCACTTTGTCTGTCCATTACTGATATGCCTTAGGAATACCTTTCCTTTACTAAAGTCTACATCGTAGCCTTTATCTTCTAGCATAGCGATCGAAACAAGATTCTTCTTCAAACTTGGTACATACTTTAAATCAGTCAGGGTGAGGGGAGCTCCATGCTCCCTCTGAAACACAACTGTACCTTCACCTGAAACACGGTACTTTCCATCATCGCCCATCTCGATCCACATTTGGAGATCCTTCTCCTCTAAGGTACTGAAAATATTCTTGTCACCTCACATGTGGAATGAAGCTCCACTATCCAGGTACCACACACAACCCACCATGGATGAAACCATGCATGCGATAAGTGAGAAATCTAGCTCAAACTGTGAGGCTAGTGCCTGACGATCAAATCCCTTCAAGGAACCCTTATTGGATTTCTTTTGTGGATAATTTGTAGCATAATGGCTTGCTTCATGAGAATGAAAGCATCGCACTTTCGATTTGTCAAACTTCTTCCCACCATGGGAAGAACCAGATTTGGGATGGGACACCTTTCCTTTCCCTTTCCTCGCCTTAGTCGCTAAGGCTAGATTTTCCTCATCATCTTGCTTTGATGAGGATCCATCTATGGTGCTTCTTCTTATTTCCTCCTGCATCAGATCTGACCAAAGTTGTTCCCAATCTGGTAGTTTTTATCTTCCATCAACCGAGTCTTGGTAGCTATGCCAGCTCTTAGGAAGACAGAGGAGTGCAAGACTCACCATGTCATCATCAACGGTCATGATCCCTACACTTTCAAGCTCATCCTTGCAGGTGGTGAGCTTGTTCAGATATGTATATATCGTGTCTCCCTTTTCACACTTGATTTTTCGAAGCTTGTCTTTTAGCGCCAGCTTCCTCTGATCGCTACTATTTTGATATAGATCTTTCAATGTTTTCCACATCGAAAATGGTGTCTCCTTCCCATGGAGACTCGAGGCTATGTGGTCTCGGACTCCCTCTAGAAGGATTCTCCTTGCTCTAGCCACACATTTCTTCCATTTTTCCAATTGAGTAGCATTAGTCGGCTTGGGGACTTCTTGATCAATGAAGTCCTTTAGACCATCATCCTCTAATACTGCTTCTATGCGACCCTTCTAGGCTATATAATTCGAGCTGCCATCAATTGCATACTTGAGTCTTAAACCGCTGAATGCCATTGGTGAAATTGAGATGTGATAAGAACTCGATTTCTATATTCAAGAATCACAAATTTTGAACTTCTCCCTTCTTGTATACTGTTATTCTCCTTTGATCACCTTTGCTCCGATATGATGTAGAAATTCCCACTGTAGATCAACAAATTATGCAATAGACTAAAGCAAAATACAAGATCTACTTCTACAACAAACTTTGCGGAAGCTTAATTGAATTGACCAAGACCAATGAGAACATATATAACTGAGAATGAGAAATCAATCACATATAACATTGAAGAAATAACCTGGGGAAAGTATCAACCTAAAACTCCAATCTCTCTATTATCATACAAGTGAAAATCTTGTTCAATTTACAAAAAGAATCAGCTCTCAAGCTATCCTGCTCTCTCTGCAATCAAACAATACAACTTACAGGCTAATTAGACATAGTATATGTCCTCCTCAAGCCCTCCAAGCCTCCTATTTCCTTGCGTAGTTTTTCTTGGGGTCCAATGATGTCACATGTGTGAATTGGCCTCATCACACTCACAAAAATTGAAGAAGTAATTGCGCAATACTCAAGAAAAGAATTCCTTCTGCATGCAAGAGATATTCACAATGGAATATTCTAGCAACCGATAGTACGATGCCCCTCTATCTGATCTCAACTGGGTCTCTGTCTAAACTGACATGCATGAGTTATTTATGAGAGAATATTCAATTATATGAAGTGCAACAGTTACATGCATGCATTCATTAACTAATTGAACTCACAATTAATTCAACAAACTGTTTGAATTAATCTAACTGGACTTGACTTAGTTAACTGAGCCAACTAATTACAACTCAATATTACAACTCATCCTTATCTCTTTAACTGATGGATAGATTCCTCAATTAATGGAGAAACTGTTGCATGTTCCCACATAGACTTCATGTTTTATTTTCTACAACTAATTAATTGATGGCGAATTAATTAATTATTTTATAAATAGTTGCTAAGATCAAATTTGAATTTTACTTCACTATTTTAGTTTAGGGACTAACTAAAATAGGAGGGTATCCCAAAATGTTATTTATAGCAGTACTAAATTTATCACTTCTATATTTAGCATTTCTTGTTGCTATTTTCAACAGTTCATGGGTTAGTCACTCAATCCATTAGAACATGGAATGCCATGAAGAAAGTGTTTCTGGTTAGGTATTTGGATTATTACATACCTACCAATCATAAGGATGAAGTGTTCAAAATGAGACAAAGAGAGGGTGAAAATTTGGAGGATTTAATTGAAAGATTCAACTATAACTTGAAAAGAGAAAAGATGGACAATTTAGATGAAGATACCTTAAAAGCTAATTTATTAAAAGCCATTAGAGATGAGTGGATAGATATCCTTAACATGATGGGAAGGGAGATATCTCTCAACTCCCATTAAGTGACATAGGAGAATTATGCGTTCATCTCTCAAGAGGGAAATCCAAAACTGGGAAAGGTCCAGAGATCCTTCTCTTGTTAGAGTGAATAAGTCTACAACTAGATCAGTGAGTAGGTCAAAAATTGGGAATATGCTTGATGAATTCAAAACAAATATTCTAGGGAGCCTTAGTGAGCAAATAGACACCCTTAAGTTGCAAAACAAGCAGAAAACAGATGCTCATTCTTTAGCTATTTTCTGTCCCAAATGAAGAAAAAAAACACGCTTTAATAGAATGTCCTTTGGACGCAAAAATTATAGGGACTTGTATGATTTGCTCAGAAAACCATGAGACCAATGGTTGTCCTTCAATTCCAGGTCTTAAGGCTGTTTTTCAAGAAGAAATAGTTCCAAATTCAACAAAACCTCTTTGCTTTGTCTCTAGAAGACCTTGGCAGGGGCCACAAAATCAGGGATTTAACAATCAAATGTATCTTCAGCTCCCACCAAATTGGAATTCTTAGCAGCAACCTTGGCCTCAACCCCAATCTTAAGGAGTAAAAAATCCTTATGGGAGATTTTCTCAATATTATCAATATCCTCCATCATATCAGAATTATCCTTCCCCACACATTCCACAACAAAATCAGCAGCCACAACTTCAAAATCAGAACCCTCAACTTTCATTACCATTTCCACAACAAAACCAAAATCCTCAACTCTTACTACCATTTCAGCAGAGACCAAATCAGCTACCTACCCAACCATTACCAAACCCCAACAATAAAAATCCTCAGAATACTTACATGGTAGAAGGACAACGATTTCCAACTTATATGATCACTCCTCTAGATCTCAATGATGTTCAACTAAGATCTGGTAGGATATTAGAAAAGGAAAGGCCTTTTGTAGTTATTCAAGAACAAGACAATTATGGGGAAGATTCTGTAGAGCCCAATAAAAGTTTTGAAGGAATATCTCTCCATAACAAAAATACTAAAAATGAAAAAACAAAATGAACTAGTGAACTTAACTCCCATCATTGAGCAACCAATATCTACTTCTGCACCTCCTTTTCCTAAAAGGTTACAAGTTGATAGAGGAGTAGAGAAGCATATTATGTTGCCTAATTATGATTTTCTAGATGAATTGAAAAATGTCTGTATCAAAATCCCTTTCTTACAAGCCATTAAGGAGATTCCAATCCTAGCTAAAACAATAAAGGAGTTGAGCATAAAGAAACCAGGAAGAAAAACAAAAGAAACAAAAAGAATTCACCTGGTAGGAAAAATGACAGATATAATGATGAGAAAAATTGCCATACAAAAATATGTAGATCCAGGAAGTCCAATTGTGAAAACACATATCAATGGAGTTGAAATTCCAAATACATTGATTGATTTATGAGTAGTGATAAAAATCATGAACAAACAAACCATGGAACAACTCAAGCTTCCTAATCTTCTTTACACACCTACATTACTGCAATTAGGAGACAGATCTGTAATCAAACTAGATGGAGTGTTAGAAGATATTTCAGTATCCTTAGATTCTTGGGAATATCCTGTTGATTTTATGATCTTAACCCCCAAGAACAATCTAGGAGGACATCCACTCGTATTAGGAAGACCTTGGCTGGCCACAACTGATGCTTTCATTAGCTGTAGATCTGGTGACATGTATATTTCTGATGGGAATTCAACAAAGAAATTCACTCTATATCCTCTAGCAAGAACAATCACAAAAATAGATAACAAAGAATGGATTGATGATGAAAATGACATTCAACCTCTCTTTACTATTTTAGACATTAGTGAATATAGTCAAATCTTAAATACAACGAAATTTTTTGAATCATTTTCAGAATATGAACATGATCAATTTCAAGAAAAATCCGATATTGAATATTTGTCATCTAGGCAGATGTCTCTTTATTCTATGGAAGAATTTGGTAGCTCTACAATTGAAATCTTTCCAGGGAGAACATTGAACATAAACAATAACTTAGAGAAATTACAATAGGAAAAGCTAATCAATATATTATAACAACATTCCGCTGCATATGCATGGGAATATACTGACATGAAAGGAATTACTCCTATTACTTGTATACATCACATCTACATTGAGGAAAATTGTAGACCTATTAGACAACCTCAAAGAAGGATGAATCCAAATCTTAGGGAAATTATGAAAGAAGAGCTGCAAAAACTACTAAATCTAAACTTCATTTACCCAATTTTAGGTAGCCAATGGGTTTCCCCTTTAGTTATTATGCCTAAAAATAATCGTAAATGGAGGGTGTGCATTGATTACTGAGAATTGAATAAAGCTACCCTTAAAGATCATTTTCCTTTGCCCTTTATAGATAAAGTATTAGATACATTAGCAAGTAAGAAACATTTCTCATTTTTGGATGGTTTTAGGGGTTATAATTAGATTTAGATGGCACCTGAAGATCAAGATAAAACCACATTTACTTGTCCATGGGGAACCTATGCCTACGGAGTACTTCCTTTTGGGTTATGTAATGCACCTGCAACATTCCAAAGAGCAGTACTAGGAATTTTTTCTGATCTAATATATGATTGTGTAGAGGTATATATGGATGACTTTACAGTCTATGGGAATACATTTGAAGAAGATTTGGAAAATTTACAAAAATTCTTAAAATATGTAAGGAAGAAAACCTTTCACTAAGCCATGAAAAATGTTTTATGATGTTTATAGATGTTATTGTTTTAGGGCATCACATTTCAGGGGATGGGATTAAAGTTGATAAATCTAAAGTTGAAGTCATCTCTAAATTGTCAATTCCAAATTGCCAAAAGGATGTTAGAAGTTTTCTAGGATTTACAGGATACTATAGACGATTTATAGAAAATTTTGCTAAAATAGCATCCCCACTCTTCAAATTACTCACCAAGGATTGTGAATTCAATTGGAATCCTGATTGCCAATTAGCATTTGAGACTTTAAAAGCAAAAATTTCTGAAGCACCCATCTTGAGAGGTCCAAATTGGAAACTAACTTTTCACATTTCAATAGATGCTTCAGATACAACTCTTGGAGATATATTAGGACAAAAAGATTTGATTCCCTACACCATCTACTATACAAGTAAGAATTTGGCTTCCACTGAGTTGAATTATACTGTAACTGAAAAGGAATGTTTAGCTGTTGTTCATGCAATCAACAAGTTTAGACATTATATAATAGGCTATGAAACCTTTGTTCATACATATCACTCTACAATTAGATACTTAATGAATAAAACTGTTACTAATGGCAGAGTTACAAGATGGCTTTTACTCTTGCAAGAATTCAATATTACCGTGCTAGATAGACCTGGAAAACAAAACACAATTGCTGCTTTCTTGTCCAAAATTCAAAATATCAAATATGACACTCCGATTGAAGATACGTTTCTTGATGAATATCTTTTTGCAGTGACTACTCAAACTCCTTGGTTTGCAGATATTGCCAATTACATAGTCACATGGAAATTGTCTTCACATTTGTTTCCTAGAGAGAAAAGAAAAATCATTCAGATAAGTGAAAGATACTCATGGATCACTAATGAATTGTATAAAATAGGCCCGGATCTTATGATTAGAAGATGTATTAGGGAAGATGAAATGCCTGAGATTCTTAAGGCATGTGACGATGAGCCGTGTGGTGGACACTTTGTTGACAAGAGGACATCCTATAAAATCCTTTCTTTAGGGTATTGTTGGCCATCCATCTTCAAAGATGCCAAAGAATATGTTAGGAGGTATGACAACTGCCAAAGGGTAGGGAAACCTGCTCCTTCAAATGAAATGCCACTGCAAATTCAAGTACTCATTGAACCTTTTGAAAAATGGGCCTTGGATTTTTTTGGACCAATTAATCCTCCATATAAACAAAAGAAGCATATATTGGTATGCACTGATTATGTCACTAAATGGTTAGAGGCCAAAGTATTACCTTTTTCTAATGAAAAATCTGTAGTTAATTTTCCTTTTGAGGACATCTTCACTCGTTTTGGTGTTCCAAGAGAAATTATGACAGATCAGGGATCTCAATTTACATCTAAAATGGTGAAGGTTCTTGTGGAAGATTACAAGATCAAACATAGGAAATCTACTCCCTATCATCCATAAGAAAATGGTGAAGTTGAATCTACAAATAAGGTGATTGAAGGAATTCTCACTAAGACTGTGCATCTACATAGAAGAGATTGGGCAGAAAGGCTTCCTGAAGCCTTACGGGCCTATAAAACTACATTGAAGAACACAACGAGACATACACCCTATGAACTTGTTAATGGGAAACAAGTCCTATTCCTTATAGGGTTTCAAATCAAAACCTTCAAGATGGCAATCCAATTGGGACTGGATTTATCAGAGGCATAGAAACATAGATTGGAGAAACTTAATGAACTTGATGAAATCAGGAAATATGTAGTTCAAAAAACCAATATAGTCCAAAACTAGAGGGCTAAATGGCATGATAAATATATTAAGGAGAAGAAGTTTCAAGCAGGATATTGGGCACTGCTGTTCGATTCAAAGTTCAAATATTTTCAAGGGAAGTTTCAAACTCATTGGCTTGGGCCATATGAGATTGAATAAGTCTTTAATAACAGAGCAGTAAAGATAAGGACAATAGATGGAAGCAAAATACCTCTTCTTGTGAATGGTCATCGGTTGAATATATATCAGAAACCAATTTCAAAAGAGGAGTTCATTAAGTTTTTCTAGAATAACTCTGAAATGAAGCTAGTGAAGAAGAATTCTTCTTCTCCACTAACTTAGTCTTTATTTTTCAAAAAAAAAAATTGATGAATAAAAAAAATTTGTATGAGGTTGAAAACCAATCATTGATTGGCATACTTATACATAAAATATAGGGAGAAAATATGAGATTTCTGACATCCTATATTTTCCATTTCCTTTCTGTAATAAGTAGTGACAAAAAGCTACATTCATTTGCAGTTTAGAGTATGAAAATTCATAATCTCATTCCATCTCATTTTGTTTTTATTTTTTTACAGTTCCACTTCATCTCACTGTCATATTTCATTTACATTTTATCTTTTTACAATTTTATTCCATTTCACCCTATTTCTCATTTTATCTTACACCTCATTCCATCTCACTGTCATAACCCATTTCCATCTTATTTTTACACTCATATTCCATAGGCATATTTCACTTTTCCTTCTTTTCACATTCTACAGCTGATTCCATTTCGCAGCTAATCTGATTCTGCAGCTACAACTTATAAGCTTTGGCACAATTGTACAGCTCACAAATAAATCACGAATGCATGGAAATTAAAGAATCAAGTTTTGGAGATCAACCATGCTCAAAGTACCTATGTATCAACACCAAAAGAATTATCAAGCAAAAGGTTAAGTTCTAAAGGTAAAATGCAAAATTTATTTCAAACAAGTTACAAACATAAGTCATGTATAATATGAATGATTGTATGTCTCCTTAACAAGTCATCATTTGATTTGACTGCCACTTCATGATACCACATCTCTGCCATATCTTCCACATTCCGTACCAAACGGTCTATAATAATTTCATCATACCACACCTCCACTACATTCTCCATACTCTATACTTAAACAGTACCTAATAACTCCATCTGTTAACGGTCAAAACTACGATGTGACCAACATATTCACATCTCTCCAAACTCTCATTGTCTACTTATTCCACTCAAACCCATAGTTCTTTTTCACCATACCCATAGTTAGTCCATTTCATAGACTAGGAGAGTAATTCTGAAGGTTAGAAAATTCTACGAAACAGAAGCCATGGGACTCATTGTCAAGACAGAGCCCGTAGGGGAAAAATATATGGAAGGATACCCACAACTTAAGGAGATGTTGCAGAAGGCTGGATGGCTCAATTTCATTGAAAATTTGATGGCTATCACAAAGAGATCACAAAATATTTTACTAGATCATTTGTTGGTACAAAAGTAGAAATTGGAGACATTAAGTTTGTAGTAACAAAATCTTACATAGCAAAGGCTATAGAACTGCCAAGATTTGGTGAGAGATGGTTCAAAAATAAGGAATTTCACAGTGAATCATGGAAGGTAATCCTGAGGAACCCAAGTATGGCTGTCACTGTGTTTAGAAAAGGAGTTCCTATTTCAGCACTTGAAAATAAATGGAGAAGCATGCTTTTTATATTACAAAAATTTATTACTTGTGAGGGGGGATTTAGATGCATGTATGTCTATCATATACATTTATTGATGAACTTTCTAGAAAATGGAGACATCAACCTCCCTTTCTTCCCTCTAAACATTTTAAGGAGGATGGCTTCAAATGTATAGAAGAAAATAGAATTCATAGACACAACTATGTACCATCATGGGTTGGTAAAAATACTGGTTGAGTTTCATTTGAAAAGAATAGGAGATACTTGGGAAAACTTCTTGATATGAAACTATTTCCAAGGGGCGCCAAAATCACTTGAAGAGGGTAATGTCAGAAGGATTAGGAGGAAAAAGACCATTATGACCATTCAAATCAAACCTAAGTCCTTCACACAGAAAAATGATGAAGAGCTAGTCTCTGAAAAATTGACAGAGATCAGGGAGCAGATCAAGCAAAAAGGGAAGATAAAAAAGAAAGTTAGTGGAATTAATGGAAACAAACCTGAATATTCATTACAATAAGATGATGAAAAATTAATCTCTGAAAAATTGACAAATATTAGGAAACAAATCAAGAGAAAGGAAAAGATAGGAAAGAAGAGAAAGGGTACAAGGGAGGAGAACATAAGACCCCTACAACTTAGGAGCTCTAGACTCCAAGGTATGGTAAAGAAGGTATCATCAAAGGGAATAAAGTTCATAAATCTAAAAGAAGAAACCCCAGTACCATCTCCTAATAATGTTCCATTTACACACAGTCCTCAAAACTCTGCTAAACAGTATTTCGAAGACAGCCCCAGCAGAGGATCTCCAGGCATGTACCTAGTGTAGCAAAAAAATTATGATTACATAGAATCACTGGAGAAGAAAAGTACCTCAATGGATCCAGAATCCTCAGCCAATCTAGAACAAACTGTCAATCCACAAGAACCTCTAACTGACTCTATCAAACATGAAATCTATGAGTTAGAGATATTGAACAAGCATATCAAGAAAGAAAATGAAACCCTAAAGGAACAAAGCAAATTGGATAAAGCCATTCATGATAATACAATACTGCACCTACGACTATGGTACAAGAAGAATAGAAAGTTGAAGAGGAAGAATAGAAACTTGAACAGAACAAACATCAACCTTAAATACAGGCTTCTCATGAAGAAACCTAGGATGGAAGTCACTTCAAAGAGGAGCAAGAGAAGAAAATTAGATGCACTAGTAGAGGTGTTTGAGCAGATGCAATAGGAAATAAGAGTTCACATTTTTGGCAAAATTTCATGGGGACATGCAATGATTTTGCAGTGGGGGTATGCTGAACCTCATAATTACCCTCTCCTTGAAAACTTTTCTCACTTCTTTCCATTGATTTTCCATAAGAATACTGATCCCCATCATTGATAAATGATAGATTTTGTCTTAAGGAGGACATTAAATGATTGACATGTTATACTTTTATGTTTTTTCTATTTGAATAAGTTTTTGCAAATTAGCTATGAAATGCATCCTATTCTGCAGCTAACTGTGTGTTCCATATCTACTTCCGTGGTTTGGCAGGTTACAAGTGTCAAATGAAGAAACAAACCACATGGTCATCACTGGAATCATCTCAACATGGATCCTATCCTATTCACATAGCCTAGATCGATAAAAAAATCCAGCTCAAGACCATAGTGAAAGGTGGAGTCAAACATATGGAACCCAGAAGCAATAGGACTCTTTGTCTACCCTTTCGTGGTTAATTAATAAATCCAACAGTTCTATTGAAGCATTAACTCGGATCAACCACCTGTGTTAACGGTTCTGTGCAACCATCTTGCTCGAATTCAAGTCACCTATAGTTGATCAAACATTTATGGAGTCCAGTTGTGATACGTGTAGACCACATGTAGCTAATTTTCCTCAAAAGATAGTCATGAATATTTTCTTTTAAATACGAATTGTATAGAATCGGAAAGGGTTCAAAGTTTTTGATGTATTAAGCTCAGACTTGCAGCTCTGTAATTTTGGACTTTTTGTTCCTGTTTATAACATAAATCCATGTGTTGACCGATGATCATTTGAAGGAGCATTTTGAATTAAGTTAGCAGCTCAACCCAATCAGTTGTAGAGGGCCCCTACACTGAAGGAGGTTTTCTTTTCATTTGTTTTTCTGTTCAGTTTTAATTTCATCATTTTCTTTTAGCAGTGTTTGTAACTTAGGTTGATTTCTTGTAGTTTGATTTCTTTTAGTTTTGATTAGTAGCATAATGTTAGAATTCAATTGTGTAGTCTTGTTTCTCCAATCCATTTCATAAAGGAAACGACTTTCTTTCTAAACAGAGTAAGATTGAAAGTAATGAGGATGCATTGTTGATTAGTTTACTCACCGTTTTTGTTATTTATTTCCTAGTTAAGGTTGTCAATGCACTGTATTAGTGAATGTTTTTGATCACCATTTCAAGCTGATGTCCATCCTAAACTAAATGGTTAAGCATTCACTTTACCTAAGGGTTGAAGCCAATCAGTTACCTCCTGCATGTTTTTTTTTTTTTTTCTAGATCATGAAGTACAAAAGTTGCTTGTATTCCATCTCAAGAAGGTTATCTTTCAAAATTTAAGGTTAGAGTAACTAGAAGTACTCCAGTTAATTTCATTCCCTGTATCTATTTCAACATGACTTACAACTTTACTTTTTGATTTTAAGAATTAGATTCATGAATTAGGATTAATGACAAGATAGGATAGATGCCCTGTTTTTCCTTCTTTTAACTTATATTTTGACTAAGTTTTAAGCTATTTGTTCACCTTTAGGAAGTTTAGATTCAGATTCTCATAGTTCAGATTGTACATCATTAGGAATCAGAGAATAGAAACCCCCAAAAACAATATAAAATACAAAACAACGAAGTAATAAGGGTTAACTATGCACATTACACTTCATTAGCTTACGAACCTTGGTTGATAATTTATGCAAGAAATTTAGGACACTAAATTGACTAAACAAAGGCTTGGATCACCCTATCGTATTTGCAAGTCGTAGATTGTCCAAAGCCGAAAATAACTATTCCACAACTGAGCATGATGGATTGGTTATGGTGTATGCACTCCAAAAATACCGACACTATTTGCTAGGAGGACATTTCAAGATGTACACAGACCATTCCATGCTAAAGTACTTGATCAATAAGCCTGTGCTGGGGGGCACGTATGTAGGTGGCTCTTATTGTTCCAAGAATATGACTTTGAGGTCGTGGTAAATCCTGGACGCCTGAACACATGACCAGATCACTTGTCGCGTATTGAGATGGGCGAGGAACCTACTAGTTTCGAGGAAGGATTACCTGATGCACAACTATTTGCTATGCGTGTCGCGTATAGACACTTTGAAGATATAATCTACCCACTCTGCTGCGAGGTACATAAAAGTGCACAAAGAAAATTGTGCATAGGGTCAAACTATAGACCACGTGAACTCATTAGACATCTCCATGGTGCGGAAACCTGGTTCTAGCACCCTCCCATACTATTTCAAGTGAGACGTCAGTCCGCATTCCACGGGCTGTTGCCGAAAGGGCTAGTAGTACCAAGATTTGTTTGGCTAACTTAACTCTGAACTTGGGTCAGGCCCCAATAAGCCAACAATAAGAGATTGCTTTCTTTTGTTATTTTTAGAGTTATCATTCAAATACATTCATTAAATTTCTAATTATTATTGCGTTGTAGTAAGAGCCACCCATAGTACTGACCTTTCTTTTGTATGGAGATTTAAGAAAGGAAAATAAAAACATTTATGAATGAAGAGGAGCCAAGGGGATGTAAAAGAGTTGAAGCTTGAGGAACGAGATGCACTATGAATTTCATGGATCTGGTAGCTCTGCAAATCACAATTTTGTTGTTAGAAAATTCTTATTTTTTGTTCTTCCCATTCCTCCCTCCTTCATGACACCTAGTGTCTTTATTTTTGGTAAAACGTACACTAAGTCAATGAATCAATGTTTCAGAATATAATGGTTGGTAATAATACTTGAGTTTGCTTGGTAAAGTTTGATTACATGCCTCATTTCTTCCATTTTCTTGGCAAAAGGATATTGTAGGGTTGACATTAGTACATCATGTATGTAGATCATTCTCCCATAGAAGTGGCATCATGATTGGGTACCTAGGTGTTTCTATAGATGGGAATGTGTCCATAGGATGATTGATGGTTCAGTCCTTACATCAAGGTTGAGGTTTAGTCCTAGAGTACAATAGGTTCCCAATGAACCTATACAAATATACCAATGTTTGGTCCAAAGGTGAAGTTGGTTCCTAGCTGGTATATTTCCCACAATCATCATATTACAAGTGAATAGAGGAGTATCATCATCTAATAAATTTAATCCAAACTCTCTCCATAGATTTACATGTTTCATATTCTCTAATTATTTCTTGGTTAATGATTTTTAATAGGGCTAACATTGACATGTTTCATATCTAGACCATTCTCCTATAGAAATAGTGAGAACTATAGTTTGGTACCTAGATGTATTGCTAGATAGGAATGTGTCCTTAGGATAACCAATAGTTCATTCCTTACATCTAGGTTGATGTTTGGATGTCGAGTACAACTAGTTCCCAATCAACTTGTACTAGTGTTTAGCCTAAAGGTATGGTTGGTTCCCAGCTAATATATTTCTTCAAATCACAATCTTACAAGTAAATGATATAGAATTATTATTTAAAAATAAACTTCTTACTTACATGAAAAAATGATCCAAACAACTTTTAGACAAATTTAAAAAAAAATGGGTTCAAACAACATATTTGACACTTCAAATCATCACATTCATATTCCATGAATGAGGAACTTCATGCATTTCATCTATGATTATTTCAGGATCCCATTGCGACCATGTCATTTATACCATCTCATTGTTGCCATACCATATTTTAAAAATAAAAGGCGATTGATCATATTTTTTTAACCTGTTGGCTTGAACATTTTACTAACACAGAATTGGTATAATCTTTTTTTGAGAGACCATAAGGGCATGTTTTTAAAATACATTTCTACCTAGAATAGCCCTTGTATTTTAGTTTTTAATCCAATTTGAATTTTTAATTTTTGATATTAAATGGAAAATTTATGGTCAAAACACTCACTTAATGTCAAATAGGAAACTTTGGGACAGACTCTCGAAGATAGTTATGACAATTAATTTTTGGATGCCTAAATGGATAGATATTTCAAACCTGTTTCTATGAAATAATCTCCTATGAATCTAGTTTACAACATAATTTTAATCAATCCATTTTGATATCATATGACAAAACTATGCCTGAAATATTGACTATTTGTCCGAAATCTACACTTCTTAAAAATCTATTTCCTAGTATGTTCATAGGAAAATATGACTAATCAATTCTTCTTGTCCTTAAAATATATTTCTACTAGAGATAATAATATGAATATAATTTCATCTACCATCAGAATTAGATCAATCTACCATCAAATCAAAAGTTATACCTAAATTAATGTCTAATGATTTAGTACATAGAACAAAAAAACAACTTTGTCATATAGGTTGTTCCACAACATGTTTGGCACATGATTTCATGGAATTTTAAAACTTGTTTTTATTTGGGATATGTTAATGAGTTTAATTTCATCCCTAATTGGAATCATTTCAATCCATTAAAGAAACTGTTACTCTTAAAATACTAATTATTGTTCTGTGTAGGAATTAAAAAATAACTCTATTATGCAAATTGTTCCTAAGACAATTTGACATAACATCTCATAGAATTTTCAAAACTTGTTCCTACTAGAAATATCCTTTTGAATATAATTTCATTTGTATTTGGAATCACTTTAATCAAACATCAAATAAAGAAGTCATTAGCAAAACATTACTGGGTAGCCTAGTTGGTCAACATTCCTCAGCATGTATAAAAATTGAATTCCTTTGTTTATCTTTTTGGATATATTTTTCTAGCACCATTTGCAAATTCCTTTCCATATGAATTAAGTTAATAAGAACTTATCACTTTTATCCTCCCAAGGTCTCATGTTTTATTACAAATAAGTGCTAGTTTTTGTAGGTCCTGAGAAGAACAAGAAGGTTAATCCATCCATAAAGTTGATTGCTAAGATCTAGAAATCTAGTGGAGTTATAGCCAATGAACTCGATTATTTGAGCTCAATTCATGTATAGAGTTAGTAGGAGTTCAATTGAGTAGGTGTAATTGTTCCTAACTCATTGATCTCTCAGTTAACTAGTCAATTTATTAAAAATAGCCCTAGTCATGCATGTAATTCAAATTACCTAATTGATTGGAGGGAAGAGGAAAAATTGTATTTATTGTTGTATACTGTTGAGCGTACAATGTTTGCATGTAGAAGTTGAGGCTTTTCTCTTGGTAGTTGCGTAAAAAATTGGAGCTTTTCCTATTCTTTAAGAGATAATTTCCTCAGGAATTGCACAAGGAAATAGGAGGAGTAGGAGGCCTAGATTTGGCTAAGTATTTGCTAGAGTAGACTCAGGAGGAAGAGATCAACATTCTAGTGAAATTTGAGCTTCAAGGATTGAAACAGTCATTGCAATAGATCTATATTCTCATATGATATAATAGAAATAGAGGAGGGGTTTTTCCTAATTGGGTTCCCCAATAAAAATACAATGTTCATTGTGATTGAATGATTTCATATGTTTCTATTGTATGTTTTCCCTTCCACATATTGAGTAGAAGAATTTTGTGTCTATTGTTTTTAGTCTGAATTCATTAGCAACTAAAAATTTCAAGTTATTTCTATATAGTATTACAACCATTGAAAACTACATAGAAACTAGGTTCCTGATATTCTCTCAGAGAAATTTCGAATATTAGATTTGTGGTGCAGGTATTTTATTCAGCACAAGAACAGTGTTTTCCTATGGATTGAGGCTTGAGTATGCATTGGAGGGAACTTAAAATTTCATAGCTTGGAAAGACAAGATGGAAGTTGGGTTAGATGAAAATGGAGTATTGGAGTACACACAAAATGATTTTCCAAAACCAACAACATCAAATGCGCAATAGCTAGCTCAGTGGAAGAAAGATTCAAAAAAAGGCATGAGGATTATCCTAGAGGGAGTTAGAGACCATGTGGTTTCGAGTTTGCATTGAAAGAAGACTGATTATTCAATGTGTAAAACCCACAGAGCTATTCAAAAGAAACAATAATTCCAGGAAATCAACATTGAAAGACAAGCTTAGCAACATTTTGATGTAGAAAAATTAAACCATTGTTCAGTACCTATCCAAATTCACTCAAGTTAGAGATGAACTTAGGGGAGTAGGAGAGATTGTGCTACTATTTGAGTTTGTGAGTTTAGCACTCCTTGGTATTTCAAAGTCCTGGCGCAACTACTGGGATTCAGTTAATGGAGGAGACAAGCTCTCAAATTGGGAGAGACTTTGGTCTGATTTGGTGTGAGAGGAGATTAGAAGAAATAATAGATATGGAGTCTCATCCATATCTGATGAGGAATAATATTGTTCTCTAGTTGGAAAAGGAAAGAATGCCAAAGGAAATAAGGCCCAAGGAAAGGGAGAATTCAATTAGAACCGTGACAAGAAGAAAGAACTTAGTAAACTTAAATGCTTTCACTGCCATGAGTATGGACACTATGCAACCAAGTGTCCACATACGAAATCCAGTAAGGAACCTGCAACAACAACAAGAGGATATGCTATCACATCACAATTCGAGTTGGATTTCACCCTCATTGCTTGCATGGAAAGCAAAGTAAGGGGGAGTGAGTGGTACGCAGACTATGGTGCTTCATTTCATATGACATGAAATAAAGAGTTCTTCAACAACCTAGAGGAGAAGGACCTACAATTCTACATAGAAATTGGAGATGATGGGAGGTATAGTACCAAAGGGATTAAATCTCTCACCTTTAAGAGGGAGTCAAGATCTCATCTTCACCTAAAGAATGTAATGCATGTGCTTGGCCTAAAGAAAAATCTAGTTTCTATAGTTGTAGTTGAGGACAAAGGATATGGTGTGGTGTTTAGTAAGGGAAAATATTACTTGAAGCATGTTGCCACTGTACAAGTAAAAAATTTGGTGTTCGAGTTAAAAATATCTACAATAGAGAGGTAGATTTCACCATGCATGTAGTTATACCTCCAGGAGTGAGGTGGGGCGATGTAGAGGCTTAGTCACAAAGTTACAAAGATTTGGGCAAGGTCCATAGGAGAGAAGTAGTAGTTATAATATACTCTTCTCATGGATCATTACACTTGCTACAGGGGCCCACTGTATTCAGTAGCAGAAGGATCAATGTCAGTGGATGCAGTTAGATCTTGAGAAATAGTTGCAGAGGCTAGTAGCAATTAGAGACTCAGGAGATAGTTGAAACTCAAAGACACATTATTGAGTATTTGGGATGCTTCTCAGTTGCAGTTGTTGCAGTAGCAAAATAAATAGTGAGAGGGAGTGTTAGTTGTGTTATAGTACATTCCTCCACAAGATCAGGACTGGGGTTGTGCAGAATCCTTTTCTTGCAAAGAGGGATTTTTAAATTGTAGCAAGAAAAAGATTCATTTGACTCGTGCCTTAGTCAAATGGAGAAATTCAAATTTCCACATCAACAGGATGACTTGAGTTGCAGTTAGCAAGAGTGACATGACTAAGTCACTTAGTTAATTCCGTCAATTTGAGTTTGTGGGAAAGATGTAGAGTTGTGCATGAGTTGATTGCAAAGATCTATCAATCTAGTGGATTTATAGTTAGTGAAACTCAATTATCTAAGCTCGAGTTATGAATAGAGTTAGTACAATTTCAATTGAGTAGTTATAATTGTTGTTAGCTCACTGATCTCTTAGTTAACTAATCAATTTACTAAAAATATCCCTAGTCATGAATGCAATTCAAATTTCCTTGTTGAGTGGAGGGAAAAGGAAAGATTAAATTTATTGTTGTATATTGTTGGGTGTACAGTTTTTGCATGTAACAGGTGAGGATTTTCTCTTGGGAATTGTGCAAGAAAATAGGACCTTTTCCTATTCTTTAGGAGCTAATTTCCTTAGAAATTGTGGAAGGAAATAGGACGAGCATGAGGCCTAGAATTAGCTAAGTATTTTCCAGAGTAGACTCAAGAGGAAGAGATCAATATTGCAATGCAGGTTGAGCTTCAAGGATTGAAGAAATCATTGTAATAGATATATATTCTCATTTGATATAATCCAAATAGAGGAGGGGTTTTTCCCAGGTGAGTTCCCCTATAAAATATGATGTTCATTGTGATTGAATGATTTCATGTGTTTCTATTGTATTTTTTCCCTTCTGTAGATTGAGTAGAAGATATTTTTGTTTATTGTTTCAAGTTTGAATTCATAAGTAGTTCCAATTTTTGGGTTATTTCTACAATTACGTGAAAATTTCATAGGCACTTTTAGGCTAAAATTTCCTCTAATTCCATTGTAAGATTTGGTGTTTCTACAGGTGTTATTATAGGTGCCACCATAGATGTTGTTTCAATTGCTACAAAACCTATCAATCATTTGATGTAACACCTCTTAGGTAGATTCATGTATGATTTTTCTTTTATTTAATCTAAGTTCATTGGATGCTATAGATTTGTATTTACAAGGACACTTAGGCTCCTATCCTATTCCTAATCTTTTTCCAATTCTAAAGGGTGGAAAATCTCTTCAGTTTTGGGGGTACCATCAACTTTGCATTCCATAATATTCCCTCACCATTCTTACCCATATCCACTACAATATCCATGCATAAGTAGGATTCAAACTTGCCAACAGTAAAAGACCTTGCTGCTATCAAACTCATAACTGACAATAAGAATAGTAGAAGGCCCTACTGCTACCACACAAGGAATACTAGTAAGAGAAAAATAAGGTATTGTCGTTGCTCCATATTGGCCTACAACACACAAATAATTAGCTAAAAATTATAGCTAACATTTTTTAATGCAATATATCTCTTGCTTGATCCATGAACATCTTCAAATCACAATTTTAAGTAACATATATAGCTTATCAGTTGCTTTAGTATGCAAGCAACAAGTAAGCATGAGAGCATTAATAACATAAAGGAATCCTATTCTTTGTACACAAGAACGAATAATAGGAACTCTTATTGCTGCTGCACAAGAACCAACAACAAAAAATGAAATGATCACCATGTCATAAGACTTAAACTACTGTGACATTGTTTCTACTACTGTTATAGTGATACTGTTGCTACTCCAATTTTTATGTGTAGAGAAGGATTTTCCTATATCATAAAATATGTGTATTGGATGGTCATTATGAGTTTTGAGCAAAATGAATGAAATGGGACAAGTATGATTGCAAAAATTTATAAAAAGTAAAATTTAATTGTCAAGAGAAGATTTCTACTACTCCTACAACACTATTGATGCAACTCATATAGGGTTGCTGCAACTCCTCCATATTTATTAAAATCTCATTAAAATTGTTTTAGGATGTTGATTTTGATGTTTGAAGGATTCTTTATGAAAATTAACAACAAAAATTGAGGAAAATGAAAAATGTTAACAATAGAGAGAGGTATGTATTAAAAAATAAGTGTCCCTATATTATGGCTATTGTAGAGGTACTATGTTGCATGAGGATATGCCACATTTTCAGCTACAGGAAGATGATGAGTCTTAGAATTGAAATATTTTTACCCCCTCTTTTCTCTATTATTAATTTCTATTGACATGTCTATGACCCCATATTAATCCATTCTAATGCTGATATGTGGGATTTAGAAATAATGTCCTTTTCATTGCATTTCCTTAGTATTTTATATGAATCTATAATTAAACATTAGAAAAATATCACATTTTCACTTTTTTTAGTTAACTTGCAGAGGCGATGTGCTAAATAGGTTGTTATGTAGGTTGTGATGTTTCCATAGGGGATGTTTTGGTTACAATTGTTGGAACTACCATTTCTACAAATCCAATTCACATTGTTGCTACAACTCCCATTGATGCAACTCTAGTTCACACTCTTGCTGCAACTCAGTGTCACATCTCTAATGCTGCAACTCTTGGAACCATGTGTCGATACGAAAACCATGAGGTAGCAGAATCGTGAGATGATTGTAAACTTGAATTGATGTTGTTACATAGTTTTTGTTCCATTATATCAATTTGGATCAATATTACACATTATTAATTGAGTTAATAATTATTTTGGTATTATTATGAGTCATTTATTGTTTACTAATTGTTAGCAAACAACGTGAGAGAGTTGTGAAAACTATTTATCGTTTGTTAATTGTTAGCAGAGAATACAAAAAAATTGTGGATCTTATTTATTGCTTGCTATTTATTTTTGGATCAATGATATGTATGAAAGGAGTTCATCTTTTATTCCACGAGAAAAACTCTTAATTCCATGTCCAATTCATGATGAAATAATTTAATTATTAATATTTGATTTTAATTGTAGTTTATAATTTTCATAATTATGATTTAATTAATTTAATTTATATGTTTTTTTGCATATTTATTTCCTTTGTAAAACTGTGAAATTTTATTATTTTTTAATTATCTTAGTCAATTAAATTAATTTATGTTGTCAATGTAACACATGTTGATGATTAATAGAGCTAGGTTTTATGGAGGAATGAACCTCTCTAATAGAACAATGTAGAAATTCTGCAAATTCTTTACAAATCTCGCTCTAAGACCATGTAGAAAATCTGACTGTAGATTAGATCGATAACGCGATATAACCAAATAAAAATACTATAACTCACTTCTACTATCAATTTGCAAAAGATTAAAGATTGAGCAAGATCGAGCTGAACACATATAACCAGAAGAAGAAGAATCAATGCACAAGACACATGAAAATACTTTGAGGAAAGTCTCAGATAAAAACCCCACTATTTGTATTATCATACAAGGTGGAAATACATAGGAATTATACAAAGCCTTAGCTCTCACAGCTAGCCATCTCTTAGTACAATCCTCACAGATGCTCACAGGTAATCAAGTATTCTCACAAGCTTTCTCCTCTGCCCTCCAAGCTCTTATTTCCTTGCACTGTTCCTCTGGGATGATCTTCTCCAACCAAGTGGAACGCTGATCTCACACATTGATCTCACACACTGTGTGAATTGTGCTATCCTCAAGGAACCTTATTCCTTCTGCATGCATGAGTTTCCTTTATAGGAAACACATGCAACTGATAGTACATTGTCCTTGTTATTTAGCTCAACTGGGTCTTTCTCAGAATAGACATGAATGAGTTACCAATGAGGGAATATTCAGTTATCTGGAGTACACTAGTTGAGTGCATGCATGCATCAACTGACTAATAGCTCATAATTAGTTCCTCAAATAGTTTGGAACTAATTTAACTATACTTAACTCAGTAAACTAAGTTAACTAATTACAAATCAAATATAACTCAATCTTATCTCCTTAATTAAGGGATAATCTCCTTAATTTAAGGGATAACTATTGCATGACTTCAGAAAGAATTCTAACTTGAATTTATCCAACTAATTAATCCATAATGAATCAATTAATTATTTCCAAGTAGCTGGTGAGACTAAATTCGATTTTAATTCACAATTTTAATTCAAGGACAAATTAAAATTGGAATATTCTGGATTCTATTTTAATCATTTCTTGTTGCTATTTTCAATACTCGCTCTCAACAAGAAAGGAATTCAACTCGATACCAATCGCGAACCTTTGGAATTTTATGCATGCAACACTTCTCTCAAGTGTTGTTTCTCCAGCAACTCTAAAAATAAAAAAAAAGTCCAGCCTGAATCAATATGATGCATCTGTCATCAAAGTCTCTAACTACTATTGCCTTTGTCAACTGAAAAATTTGTGCTTCGGCTGACTCTACCTTTTTGTGGCATTGTCAATCCTTCTCTGCACTCTTCAGTATCTGAATGCTCTAGCCTCTGTCACTTTGATCTCTGACTGCATCAATCCCACTGATTCCTCCCACTACTATGTACTTTGCGCTCCTGTAGCAAGGTACAATCCATGAGATAAAACCTCTCAATGGACCCTGCCCAATTTTGATCTTCTTGGGACTATCACTTCATATTGCCCCACCTCACACTTAGAGGTATGGTTGCATGTGATCTGTCTTCCCACTTGGATTGAAATTCCCCCCTAATGGAGGTATCTGCATGAGTGGATTTCTTCACTTGGTCTCCTCTCTGCTTCTACAATTGTGGCTCCTCCACAATTGTCGAAGACTTCTTCTGGGACTGCATGTTGAGAGGTAATATACTCTCCCTCTCAACCACCAAGTCTCTAACATTTTCCTTGCTCCTTGATCCTCAAGAGCATACAGGTTCTTGACTCGTGAAGCGATCTATTTCACCTATCTCGTGGTGATGTGTTTAAGGAATGCCTTTCCTTTACTGAAGACAACATCATAGCCTTTGTCCTCCAACATCGCGACCGATACCAAGTTCTTCTTCAGTCTAGGCACATACTTCACATTTTTCAAGGTGATAGAAGCTCCATGCTCCCTCTGAAAAGCAACTGTGCCCACTCCTGAAACACTATACCTTTCATCGTCACCCATCTCTATGTGCATCTTGAGTTCTTTCTCCTCCAAGGTACTAAATAAAATTTTATCACCGATCATGTGGAATGAGGCTCCACTGTCAAGATACCAAACAAAACCCATCATCGATGATGTTGGCATTATGGCACAGGTTTGGAGCTATGGCACATGTGTTGTCCTTGATGGCAACTCTCTTTGGTAACAGATCTCAGTTCAGGCACTCAGAAAGAAGAAAAAGACATATACGTAGGTTTATGTAGACAAAGGCGCGTATACACGTGGGTTATGCATTACAAAAGCGCGTATATGTTGGGGATCATATTTTTGGTCCATGGTAGTTAGTCCTTGGAATTTGAGCCTATGTTTCAGACCAAGGCATCTCGGCAAATGTGTTGATCCCTAGTTTTGGGTTCATGGTATTGAAATGTTATGGTTTTGGACCATGGTATTGAGGAAGGCCTAAGACTATAAAAGAGGAAGGAGATAATGTGGCAAAGTGTGATCAGGATTATTATTGAAGATCTAAAAAGTGGTAGAGCTGGTATATTTGTAATTGGGTTATGTTACAGATCTAGACCTAAATGAAGGAGGAACCTTGGCGCAAAAGGAAGGATAAGTTCTATTCATGGGTCATATTATTTAAGCTTGAATGATAGTATCTTTGTATGATTTTGATCTATTAGATGTGGCACTTGATTGATCTATAAGTCTGATAATCTAGGTTAATTACTGATTGACTATCTGGAAGAGTGTGTTATCCTTTATAGATATGTACGCAGGTTCAGTGAAGTGAAGGCACGTATACAAGCAGCTTCGGTGAAGTAAATACGCGTATACGCAGGTTGTTCCATATGCAGATGCGTATGCATGCAAGTTGCAGGCTGTTGAAATGGCGTATATGTGATCTAACTGCTTCTCTTTATTGCTGCTAAGTTCTGGTTTTTGTTTTCTGGTGTATGGTTTCTGGTATTGTGTTTTGGGTACAACTGTAAGAAGAATATCTACTTGATTCAGATCCAATTTGTGAAAAGGAGATTGGTTGATTCTTGATGATTGTTTGATGTTCATGGATCCAGTTTGAAAATTGATGAAACGTGGTCCTTGGAAGAAAGAGAAGGTTGTAGCCTTCTGTAGGTCAGCACCTACGTACTAGTATCTTGGCTAGTACAAGAGCTAAAGGGGGTTGTAGCTCCCTTCCAGGAGAAGCTGGAAAATGAGAGAGAGCTGTAGATCTCTGCAGGTTGCAGCCTACGTACTGGTAAAGGACTGCACCAGTACATTGTAAACAAAAGTTTCTAATTAAAGAAAGATAGAGACGAATTGCAGCAGGTGGTTTTCACCCACATTGGGTTTCCACCTTATATCTGGCGTTCTTATGTGTGATTGTCATTCTATTCTGTTTTACTATCTCTGGTTACTAGTTATTTGATGTTGTATCTCAGATTAACAATCATCATCTGAAAGCTTAAGTAAATTAAAAAAAATTGCTCTGTGTACGCGGTTTTACTTCTGAATAGTTGCGTATATACGCGGGTTGAATTAACTAAAGTAGTGTATACAATTTGGTTGTTGAAAAGGATTATTTGACTTGATAATACTGATTCACCCCCCCTCTCAGTATTATTTCCAACAATTGGTATCAGAGCAGGTCCTTCTGAAGAAGCTTGATCGCTTGAAGGAAGATCTTTCATCATGAGCAACTACGAGACGAAAGCATCAATCAGGCCACCGGTTTTTGATGGGACAAACTTCGTATATTGGAAGGTAAGAGTCACTGCCTATCTTCAATATCTGGGTACTGAAGTATGGGATATCATCAATACAGGGTATACTTTTCTAGCATCAACTCCCACAGATCCGACTGAGAAGAAGAAATATGAAACGAATGCAAAGGCGGTCAATACTCTATTGGGATGTCTATCACAATCTAAATTTTTCAAAGTCATGCAGTATAAATCTGCTAAGGAAATATGGGACAAGATTGTTCTGAGCTATGAAGGAGATGAACAGGTAAAAAGGGCAAAACTCCAAACTCTCAGAATTCAGTATGAAAATCTCAGAATTTTTAATGATGAAAGTGTGGCTAACTATTTTCTTTGTGTAGATGAGATTGTTAATTGTATGAAAAATTTGGGTGAAGAAGTAAAGGAGGCTATTGCAGTTGAAAAAGTTCTAAGATCTTTGTCCCCTAGGTTTGAATCTAAAGTTTATGCTATAGAAGAAAAGGAAAAGCTTCAAGACCTTAAAATGTCACAGCTACATGGAATTCTAACTGCTTATGAAATGAGGAAAGGTGGACCATCAGACAGGAGAGAAGCTGCCTTCAAAGCTTATGGCAAAGGAAACTACTATGAGTATGTACACATATCAGAAGAAGAAGAAGAATCAAATTTTGTCAAAAATCTTCAACGGGGCACTGGACGTTTCCGAGGTAAGTTACCATTCAAATGCTTTGCTTATGGAAGAGTAGGTCACTATGCTGCCAAATGTCCTTACAAAGATAAGATTGACAAGGGGAAGGAACCTGTCAGATGGAACAAGAAACAGAATAAGTAAAGCTACTACACTCATGAAGATAGTGATGGACTATCAAATAGTGATGAAGATGAATGAGGTAACCACTATAAACTTTTAATGGCCTTTGAAGATGATGATTACATGGATGCTATAGATGTGGATGGTTTTTATGATGAGATTACTAGACTTAAAAGATGTTTAGATGAAAGTAATGTGATCATTGACTCTCTACAATCTCAACTTGATGAGAAAGAAAAATCTCTTGAGAAGTTGGAATCTGAAATTGTTGGCCTTAGAAAAGAAATTGAGAAAACAAAGGCCCTTAATCTTAAATTTGTTAAAGGATCTGAAACTTTGGATGAGATTATTAGTGTGCAACGTTCCCCTCTATCAAGACAGGTCTGGGGTATAATGGAGAAGCATCTCAAGCTTCCACCTCTAAAATTTTTCTTGATGCAGCAAGAAGGAGTGAGCAAAGGCCTAGTAGAAATCATCAGGTAAATCATGGACTGTTTTCCTCCAGGAAAAACAAAGACTATCATGAAAATCGGGGGCATGATACCTTAAGGACAAACAGAAGTTACAACCAGCCACAGGTAAAATCTTCCCAAAGAATGGATGGCAGTAGAAACTATAATCGGTTGGATGATAGTCACAAGAAATTTTTTAATGGCCAATGTTTCTCTTGCCATAAATTTGGTCACAAAGTAGCTCAATGTGTTGCCTATAAGACAATCATGACTAGAGAAGCTCAAAAACAAAGAAGTATGCCTGCAATCACAAAGAGGACCTATAACAAGTTTTCTGCCCTTGAAAGTGAAATTGAATGTTCTATTTGTAATTATTTTGGTCATGAAGATTCTGAATGCAGGAGCAGGTTTTGGAAAACAACTCAGAAGGAACAAACCTCAAGTGCCAAAACATGGAGAATCAAGGAACCACAACCAGAAAGATGTGGGATAGCCTTATATGCGGACGGACAAGAAAATCAATGGTACATCGACAGCGGATGTTCGAAGCATATGACAGGTGATAAATAAAAACTTGAATCATATATTGCTTTAGAAAAGGGAAAGAAAGTTTCTTTTAGAAATGATACCCCAACAGCCATAAAAGGAAAAGGCATTGCTCAGTTGAAAGAGGATGTCAAAGCTGGTAATGTTCTGTATGTTGATGGCTTGAAACATAATTTATTGAGTGTCAGTCAGATGTGCGATAATGGGAACGAGGTGATATTTCGATCAAATGGGTGCAGGGTTCGTGATCTTGATATAGGAAGAACAGTAATCAAAGGCAAAAGAACTCCAAAAAATCTATACATATTTGAAGAAGGAGAACAACAATGTTATTTGAGCAAGAATGATGAACACTGGTTATGGCACCGGAGGTTGGGGCATCTAAGCTTTTCACAAATAAGGAAAGCATGCAAGTACCAGGCAGTTCGTGGTCTTCGAGACATAAAAATTCCAGACAACACCATATGTAAATCATGTCAGTTTGGGAAGCAAACCATAACTAACTTCCCTGAGAAGAAAGGATCAGCCAGCAAGCCTCTTGAGCTATTTCATACAGATGTATGTGGTCCATTTAGGACAATGTCACCTCGAGGAGAAGAATATCTTATATTATTCATTGATGACTTTTCCAGGATGGTTTGGTTAGGACTTATGAAGCACAAGGATGAAGCATTCGAAAAATTCAAATCATTCAAGGCATTGGTTGAGAATGAATCAAATTACAATATTAACTGTCTCAGGTCTGACAGAGGTGGAGAGTTTACCTCAAATGAATTTTTCGATTTCTGTGAAGAACATGGAATAATAAGGGAATTCTCTATAGCTAGAACTCCTCAGCAAAATGGAGTGGTGGAAAGGATGAATAGAACAATCCAACAAATGGCCCGTGCTATGCTTGATGAGTCTGGAATTCCCGCAACTTTCTGGGGTGAAGCTGCATATGCTGCAGTTGTTATTCTCAACAAAACAAATGTCTGAGTGAACAGCACTCAAACTCCACATGAGATATGGTATGGTAAAACTCCTTCGGTAAAGCATTTCAAAAATTTTGGGAGCAAATGCTATATTAAGAATACGGATGAACATCTTGGCAAACTTGAACCTAGAGCGGATGAAGGCATTCTCCTTGGATATTCTCCCTACAGCAAAGCATATAAGTGTTATAATAAAATAGTTGGAAGAATTGTTGACAACATTGACGTAGTGGTTGATGAAAAAGGATACATCCCGAGGCAAGTAAATCATGAAGATATCGAAGAAGATGAAGACTACTCTCCAAATCAGACAGATGATGAAGAAGAACCTCAAGAGGCACCAGAGGAACAGATAAGGGTAGAAGAGAAGACTCCATCTAGGTATGTTCAGAAGAATCATCCTGAATCTCAGATTTTGGGGAAGAAGGAAGCAGGTGTACAAACTATAAGAACAATTTCAAAAGCCTCAAGCTATTTGACATTGCTTTCCTCCACTGAGCCACAAAATGTAAAAGAGACATGCAAAGATGAAAGCTGGGTCAAGGAAATGGATGAAGAACTTGATCAGATTAAAAAAAACAACACTTGGGAGTTGGTTCCTAGACCAAAAGATAAGAATGTCATAGGGACAAAATGGATCTTCAAGAACAAGTTGAATGAGAATGGGGAAGTTATTAGAAACAAATCTATACTTGTTTGTAAAGGGTATGCTCAACAAGAAGGGATAGATTTTGAAGAAACTTTTGCTCCGGTTGCTAGACTTGAGGCCATCCGAATGTTCCTTGCTCTCTCAAGCTTTCAGAATTTTAAAGTTTTTCAAATGGACGTAATATCTGCCTTTTTGAATGGGGACTTAGAAGAAGAAGTGTACATTGAGCAACCAGATGGTTTCATCCTTGGGAATGATCCAAATCTTGTTTGTAGACTGAAAAAGGCTCTCTATGGTCTTAAACAAGCTCCAAGGGCTTGGTACTACCGATTGGACAAATATCTTCATCAACAAGGTTTTTCAAAAGGATCAGTAGATAGCAATCTTTATTTAAAAATTGAAAATGACAAATTGCTAATACTTGTTGTGTATGTAGATGACATTATCTTTGGCAGCAATGAAGATGCTATGAGTCAAAGTTTTGCCTTGGTGATGTAGAAAGAATTCGAAATGTCTATGCTTGGAGAACTGACATACTTTCTTGGATTGCAAATCCAACAAAACGAAGGTGGGATCTTCTTGTCTCAAACCAAGTATCTCAAGCAGATTTTGAAGAAATATGGCATGGAAGATGCAAAACCAGTATGTACCCCCATGGTTACAGGATGCAGTCTCAGTGCAAATGA
>APFE030558019.1:25150-61408 GCA_000404065.3 Pinus taeda | reverse complement strand
TTCCTTCTAAGGAACAAGTTGCTGATATTCTCACCAAACCTTTGCCCAGGGAGACCTTTGAATACCTCAGGCAAAAGCTGGGAGTAGTTGATGCATCATCTTGCTGTTTTAGAGAAAAATGGGTGTGCGCGAGTTGTTTGAGGAGGATCCGTGTACATACGCCGGTTTGTGCAGAGATAGTCGCATATATGGAGGCTTGATGGATATCAGTAGGGACATGCTCTGGTTGAAGATAGTCTGATATGGGTTTGACAGAGACCATCTGGCATAGGTTCAGGGGCAGCAGATAAACTTCTAGTGATGCATTGTTGGCATTATCTAGAAGTTTTTGGTTCTAGTTCACAACTGTTGTTGGTTTTAGGTGGAACGAAGGCAGAGAAAGAATAAAAGAAAATCAAGGTTGCTGATCTGAATGAGCTTGCTTATAGTCAGGGGGAGCATGAACAACACACTTCAGCAGAGCAGAGATTTCAGCAGGTACTCAAGGGGAGTATGGGCAGTAGAATGTTTCTCTAGGAAAGAGATTATCTTGGTTTGCCCTTTGCCCTTGATGTCAAAGGGGGAGAGGATTGGTTGTTGTTCCATTAGTCCAAAGGGGAGATGTTAGGCATTATGATACATATTTGTACTTGATGGCAACCCACTCACTCAGATGATAAATTATAGTGGCAAAGTTCACGCACTTTCATAAAGATAAAAGTTTATTTCATGTAGAGAAAAGTTCACGCACTTTTATGCAGAGAAAAGTTTATTTCATGTGGAGAAAAGTTCACGCACTTTTATGCGGAGAAAGGTTTATTTCATGTGGAGAAAAATTCACGCACTTTTATGCAGAGAAAAGTTTATTTCATGTAAAAAAAAAAGTTCATGCACTTTTATGTGGAGAAAAAGTTTCTTTCATGTGGAGAAAAGTTCACGCACTTTCATGGTTGGTTCATGGTATTGGTCCGATAATTTTTTGATCCTATGGTTTTGGTCCGTGGTATTGCATCCAAAAGTGTTGATCCCAAGTATTGGGTTCATGGTATTGTGTTATTATGGTTTTGGACCGTGGTATTGTGAAAGGCCTAAGACTATAAAAGGGGAAGGAGATCATTTGGCAAAGCATCATTTGAATTGTTATTGAATATCTGATAAAGTGCTAGATCTGGAATACTGTGATTGGGTTATGGTGCAGATCTAGATCTGAATAAAGAAGGAACCTAAGCACAAGGAGAAGGATAAGTTCTATTGATGGGTCTTAATATTTAAGCTTGAATGATAGTATTTTTTGTTCTGGGTTTAGATTTGGTGTGTGGTTACAGTTACTGTGATTTGGATACAGCTGTCAGAGAAGTGTCTACTTGATTCAGTGCTAATTGGTGAAAAGGAGATTGTTTGATGCAGAAATTCTTGATGATTGATTGATGTTCATGGATCCAGTCTGAAAAATTTATGAAACACGGTCCCTGGAAGAAAGAGAAGGTTGTAGCCTTCTGTAGGCCAGCACCTACGCACTAGTATCTTGGCTAGTGCAAGAGCTAAGGGGGTTGTAGCTCCCTTCCAGGAGAGTCTGGAAAACGAGAGAGGGTTGTAGCTCTCTGCAGGTTCCAACCTGCGTACTGGTAAATGACTGCACCAGTACAATTGTAAGAAGAAGTTTCTAATTGAAAGAAGATAGAGACATATTGCATCAGGTGGTTTTCACCCACATTGGGTTTCCACCATATATCATGGTGTTCATGTGTGTGGCTTATGTATGATGATATGTTCTATTTTACTGCACCTGTTTACTGTTAATATGGTTGATAATGTTCTAATGCACTCATTAAAGATCAACTAACTGAATCATAAGAAGTTGTGGAAGTAGCATATATGAATCTGAATATGGAAATGAAAAAGTTTTATTGATGTGATAATACTGATTCACCCCCCCCTCTCAGTGTTATTTCCAACATTGACTTGGAGGGACGTTGACTTGTCACTTTTGGAGCAAAAGAAATCATTTTAAAAATTCAAATTTACATATTTTAAAAGTCGTAATGGGACTTTGACTCAAGATAAATTTTCCTTTGACTCAAGCATTTATAATTACACTTCACAATGATAAATAAAATTACATTAAGTGACCAAAAGTACATTATGAAGATTGACCATAATTGCAAATTCAACACTCCCTTTTAATTAGGGAGGTATTCATAATCCCTGTCATAGATGTTCTTAAATTGAACAAATTTCTCTAAAGAAAAGGTTATCCATTATTAACAACATCATCATCTATCATCAACATCTGCTAGTGGCCATATCCGAGGCAGTACCAAACCCATGGAAATGTCATTAGCATATTAGGAATCACTCTTCCAGAGTGACCAGTCCTCGAATCCCATGCCCACCATCTAGACCAAAATGCTGAGACCATAAACTAGCAAGCATTCACTCACCTTTCCTAGTGAGCACTTTGGGCCAAGACCTCACTCAACCCCTTCTTGGTTGGTGATTGGGTTTAGATGTTGAATCGGAACTCACTCCACCCTACTCAATGTGTGATTAGGGTCCAGGACCTCACTCCACCCTTCTAGTGTGTGATCAGGGTCCAGACGCTGAAGGACCTCACTCCACCATGCCTGGTGTGTGATTAGGGTGGAAGACCTCACTCCACCATTTCTAGTGTGTGATCAAGGGTCCTCCTCCAGGGTCCTTGTGGGTGTTGAGCCCTCTAGGTCTCTTGGACCCATTCTCCCTTTCGGGAGAATTTCCATTTGTGTTGCAGACAAATCAACACTGCCTCTCAACGAGACGGGTGATCTCAACGAGCTCCGACTTGTTTCTAAAGTACACGAACATGTCCCTCGGTAACGACTTTGTCAAAACATCAGTGGCTTCTTGTTAAAATTGGCAACTAGGGCTAAATTCCACCTTAGGACAACTCATATGATGGAGATGATTGTTGCTTTGGATTCCTCTTTTCGAGAGGTCCAATTTTGATATAAAGATCATCTCATTCTGACAAGCAGAAGTGGAATTTTGAATTTATTCTCTCTCAAGCTCAAATTGTTATGGTCGGCCTCAGTCAATTAAATCCCAAGAGATGTGTCTCCACACCCTCAACGACTTGTATAAATAGGAGTGACCTCTCTCCTCATTTGGACATCACTCAACACATCACATCATCTCTCTCCTCCCTTGATTGGTTCGTACAACTCAAGGACAACCTCTCTCTTCTTCGCACGTGTGGTAGGAGGCCGAATTTATGGGATTGTTTGTTGGTCGAAATTTCAGGGTGATAGGGCTGCGTTGACCAACGTTGACTCTTGTTGTTTGACTGAATTTTGACTGTGTTTTGAGGGCATAAATTCGATCTTTGGAGGTCGCATTTATTGGCACAAATATCGAGGAGTTTGGGACAATTTGACTAGGGTTGACTTCAACATTTGACCGTAGAAATTACAGCAGTGTTTGACCAAATTGTTTTGGGCTGACTTTGACTATCTTGGAAGGCCAAATTGGACTACTATTGACTAAGTTGCTTGGAGGACATTTTGGTGTTGCTTTGACCAATGTTGATTTTCTAGTTAGGGCTACAATTGACTGTTGATTTTGATACGACTGTTTTGGGCAAGTAAATTTGATATTTGTACTCTCTCTCTGCTGAACTATTGAATAATAATAAGAAGGTTTGATCAAAGCGTTTTCCCCATATTGGGTTTTTTCCTTGGCATCCGCCAAAATCTTGTGTCCTCTTGTCTTGGCTTGTCTTCTGCACATGTTTTTATGTTCTATCTGCATTTATTATCAATTTGTTTAAGTTAATGTGATTTCTACTGGATATAATTTGAAATTGTCATTGGGTTGATAAGGAACATTGAAGTAAATTGTGCTGAAGCATAGAACATACCATCGTTATCTAAAATTAACATCTGCTCATCGTTGGAGATGTACATGAGCCTTATTACTCTCCTTTGCACCATGTCACGGATGTAGTGGTACTTGATCTCAATATGCTTCGACCTGTCATGGAACACGCGATTCTCTAAAAGCTTCGCACAACTTTGATTATCGCAGTGTATCACTGTTGGTTCCAACTTTTGGCTGAACAATCCTGCAAACAGCTTCCAACGCCAGATTGCTACGGTACATGCCTCATTGGCTGCGATGTACTCTGCTTCAGCAGTGCTACGTTTGATCGACCTCTGCTTCCTACTCATCCGCGATATCATAGCATATCCCAAACTAAAGCATACTCCTAAGGTACTCTTCTTGCCTTTAGCACTTTGCGCCTAATTAATGTTTGTATATCCCTGAAGTTGTACATCGTTTGCAACATACCTCAAGCCATAGTTTATTGTACCACCCACATATCTCAAGATGTGCTTTGCTGCAGTCCAATGCTTGTGTCTCGGTTTTATGCGGAACTGGCTCAAGGTGTTCACAACAAAGCAAGTATTCGGCATAGTGTTAACCAAATACATCAACACACCAATCAACCGCCGATACATAGGCAGATCTACCAATTTGGAGTCAGAGCCTTTTAACTTCTTTAAGTTAGTCACCATAGAAGTCACCATGGATTTGCGATCCATCATGCTAAATTTTTGAAGGATCTCTAATACATACTTTCCTTGACCAAGGAAGAGTTCATCAAGTTTCTGCCATACTTCCAATCGCAAGTAATAGTGCATCAACCCAAGATCCTTCATGTCAAACTCAGAAGCCAATTGCTTCTTGCACTGAATGATAAGACCTTCGACACTTTTTAGAAACAAGTCATCAACATATAATAGTAAGATCACAGGTTGTTAAAATTGGCAACTAGGGCAAAACTCCACACGGGTCATCTTATTTATGACAATTGATATTTTTCTTAGATTTCTCTCTCCGAGAGGTGTAGGATTGATCTAAAGATCATCCGATTCTGACATGTACAAATGAACTTATGAATTTATTTTGATTATGGTCAAATTGTCAAGGTCGGCCAACAAACTTATGTAGGCTCAGAAGCCCAACAGTCATGTCTATTCATCCTCAACGTTGCATATAAATAGAAGGTGATTGAGCTTCATTTGGACACACTCATCTTCACACTTCTCTCTCTCTCCTCATTGATTGGGTACGGATTTTTGGGCCTCTCTCTCTCCACATGTCCGAAATTTCAGAAAAGCAAAATTTCAGGAGGCCGAAATTTTAGGACAACGAAATTTCAGGACAGTTTGACCAAGTGTTGACCAACATTGACTGCAGCTAGGGTTGACCGTAGGTGGGTTGTTTGACCAGACTTTTGCTGGGCTGAATTTCACTGTTTTGAGGGTTGTTTTATCTCGCTGTTTGGAGGCTGAAGTTGACCGATTTGCTGAGGGTCAAATCTGCCTTGTTGACCAGCATTGACTTTTTTGGTTAGGGTTCTTTTGTTGCTGTTATAAATTATCAGATTTGTAAATTGTACTCTCTCTCTGCTGAACAATTGAAGACTAAAAGAAGACTTGATCAAGGGTTTCCCCACATTGGGGTTTGTCCCTCGCTGGTGCAACATCTTGTTTCCTCTTGTCTTCTACTGTTTATGTTTATGTTCTATTTTCATTTTATTATCATGTTGATGTGATTGCTTATTTGAATATTGATATTGGGCTAATAAAGAAATTGAAGTAAAATTGCTGTAAAGCATAAAACACACGATTGTTGCCTAAAATTAACATGGTATCAGAGCTGAGGTTAAGACAAAGCCCAAGCAAGAGTGAAAGAGCAATCACCAAAGATAGTTGGACAAGGACAAAAGGTTCAATGGGTTCCTTATCGTACTTCGTGGTTGAAGACAAGCTCCTTGATAAAGCTGACTATCATGGATGGAAGATGTCTTTTGATTTGACCTTGGAAGAAAAAAAAAGTGATGGACTATGTGCAGGGTAAAATCCCTGAACCTCCTTCAAATGCACCAGCTACTGCAAAGACCAAGTACAATAAGGCTGAAGTCAAAGCAAAGAAGATTATAAAGGATTCCATTGACAAGCATTTGGTGGCCTATATCTCTAAATGGAAGACCTCCAAGGAGATATATGACAGGTTGGTCGGCATGTTCAAGGTTAGTAATGCTAATCAAATCTCTTTCTCAGGAATAAGTTGAAGGATATTAAGAAGGGCAAGGACGAGTATATTCAATCCTATTTCTTGAGGATTACTAAGATAAAGAATGATCTACTCTTGATTGGAGAAGTCATTCCTGACAGGGAACTTACTCTCACCACCCTTGGAGGACTCCCACCTCAGTGGTATGTATTTAGAACCACCATCCTCAACAATGATCGAATTCTAGGGTTTGAAGAATCAATGTCGAGATGCATTCAAGAAGAAACAAGAATGGTGGAGCAAGAAATGCCTTCTAATAGAAGCAACCTCACTGCATTCTTCGCTCATGCCAAAAGGAGAAATAATGCAGGGTCTAAAGGTCATTTCCATGGAAACCCTGTATCTAAGGGAGGACGGAAGGGCAGGTGCTTTGTTTGCAATAAGTTTGGCCGCTATGCAAGGGAGTGTCCAAATAGAAGGGACACATCGCATGATGATTATCACAATCATTCGAGGGGAAACTTCAACAACAACGATCAAAGGAATGGCATGTCCAATGGAAAAGGAAAAAGGAATGCGAGACATCAAGGAAATGGTCGACCCCCCAAGAAATCAAGGAACTCCAGGTATGAAGAATCAAATGTTGTTAACAATAAACAAAAATAGTATTATCTTATATCGACCCTCTCCACTGCCTCTCCTCCAGACACTTTGGGAAATTGATTGATTGATAGTGGTCCCTCAAGGCACTTCACCGGATACAAGGAAGCGCTCTCTAATCTAATAGATAAGGAGACGAACTTGGAGATCATCGTTGGAGATGATGCCACCTATCCCGTTAAGGGAGTAGGGAATGTTACCCTTCAATTGAATCAAGGTAACACTATTCATTTGCAAGAAGTACTATATGTACCTGAGGTCAAGAAGAACCTGGTGTCCATTTCAGCCATGGAGGACAAAGGATTCAAGGTGGCATTCATTGATGGAAAGGTACGTGTTTGGAAAAGAAATTTTAAAGATGCTTTTACTCTTGGGTTTAGGGTTGACATTTTGTATCAAGTTGGAGGAAGTCCATTGGGAGCCATGTCTTGTGACATATCTCTACAATCTGAACTATGGCACCGAAGGTTTGCCCATCTTCATTATAAGGCCCTACCTGATGTGAGGCAGATGGTGACAGGTATGCCCGAGTTCAAAGTAGAGCATAAAGGTGTATGTCCGGGATGTGCTGAAGGAAAACTTACAAGGGAACCATTCACCTCAAGTAATAGCAAGACCACAGATATATTGCAATTGATCCACTCTGACGTATCTGGTATGATGCTCGTAAACTCTTTGGGAGGATACTTATATTATCTCACCTTTATGGATGATTATTTTGGCAAGACCTGGATCTACTTCTTGAAGAAGAAGGATGAAGTGTTACCTGGTTCTGACACTTCAAAGCCTTGATCGAAAACCAATCCGAGATGAAAATCAAGATATTGAGGACTGATAATGGGAACGAGTACGAATCCAATGAATTCCAAAATTATTGCAGAGAAGCTGGCATTAAGAGGGAGACTACAACGCCATACACTCCTGAGCAGAATGGTGTGGTTGAAAGGAAGAATTGCTCTATTGTAGAAGTAGTTCGTGCGATGCTTCATAATCAAGGTCTTTCGAAGTTCCAATGGGCGGAAGCTGCAAATACCGTCGTGTATGTTCAAAATTGATGCCCTCATCAAGCATTGGACTCCAAGACTCTCGAAGAAATGTTCACTTGTAAGAAACTCGATGTCTCTCATTTTAGAAGTTTTGGAAGTCCTGTATATTTTCATGTGCCGAAAGAGAAAAGAAGCAAATTGGGTGCATCCGGAAAAAAAGGAATCTTTGTCGGCTATAGTGAAAATTCTAAGGGATATAGAATTTATGTGGTTGATTAGAAGGAAGTTGAGATAAGTCATGATGTCACCTTTGACGAAGATATGGCCCTTAGGAAGATCAACAACCTTCCTATCCTAAGGAAGGACAAAGAAGCTGACACCAGAAATCAAGGTGCAAAAGAAGACGAAACGATGCATGGTGTTGATGAACCTATGGATCCTATTGATCCTCCTTCTCCAAAAGGAGACCCTCATGGCTTAGGGAGGCTCTCAAAGATGCCGAGAGACACATTGTACCAAGGGGGACTTTCCGTGAAAGCAAGAAGCCAAACAAGTATCAAGGATATTTGATTGCCATGAGCACTGTCATTCAAAATGAACCTTCATCATTCGAAGACGCTGTGAAGCATCAAGTATGGAAGGATGCTATAAATGAATAATACGAGTCAATTATGAAGAATGATGTCTGGGATGTGGTCCCTAGACTCCAAGACAAGTTGGTTGTCACCTCTAAGTGGCTCTACAAAATCAAGCATGGAGTTGATGGAAGTGCAGAAAAGTTCAAGACTCGCTTTGTTGCTTGAGGCTTCTCTCAAAAGGAAGGTGTAGATTACGATGAGATATTTCCACTTGCTGCCCGATACACCACCATCCGCTCGATCATAACCCTTGTTGCCTTGCAAGAATGGAACCTACATCAGATGGATGTCAATACCGCTTTCTTGCATGGTTTCATCAAAGAGGAAGTCTATGTGGAACAACCCGAGGAGTTTGAGGTTCATGATCAGGAATCTCATGTATGCAGGTTGAAGAAAGCTATCTATGGATTGAAGCAAGCACCTCGAGCTTGGTATGAGAGGATCGATAGCTATTTGATGAAGTTGGGATTCACTAGAAGTGGAGCTGATCCAAACCTTTACTTTAAGGTTGAAAATGATAAAACTCTCATTCTGGTACTTTATGTGGACGACCTCTTTTTGACTGGTGCAGACCCTCTCATTCACAAATGTAAGAGGTAGTTGGCTTCTGAATTTGAGATGAAGGACCTAGGACCATTGCACTATTTCCTAGGGTTGGAGGTCTGGCAAAAGGCAGGTGAAATTTTCCTCTCTCAAGGAAAATATGTTGTGAAGATATTGGAAATATTTGGGATGGTGGACTGCAAGCCTGTGACTACTTTGATGGACTTAACTTTTAGAAGTTATGTGGTAGTGTTGTTGGACCTGAATTGGGAAATGCTTCTGAGTATTGTCAACTCATAGGAGCACTGATGTTCTTGGTGAATTGCTGTCCGGACATATGTTTTGCAGTTAACACATTGAGCCAATATATGGTTGAGCCTCATCATATACATTAGATTGGCGCGAAGAATCTTCTGAGGTATCTTCGGGGCACAATCACTCATGGACTGAGATACACTGTTAGAGATGTGAGGCTGCATGGTTATTCTGATGTTGATTGGGTTGGTAGTGTGGTGGATCGCAAGAGCACTTCTAGATGCTGTTTTTCTTTGGGTTCTGCTTCGATATCCTTGATGAGCAGGAAGCAGAAATCAGTTGCCTTGAGCAACGCTGAGGCCGAATACATAGTTGCTAGTATGGCCTCCTGCGAAGTTGTCTGGTTGAGGAAGCTCTGCAGTGAGCTATTGGACATGTGTTGGATACCACCGTGATCCTCTGCGACAACCAAAGTGGGATTTGATTATCAGAGAATCCCATGTTTCATGATCGCTCCAAGCATATAGATATCAGGCACCACGTTATCCAGGATATGGTACAACGTGGAGCAATAAGACTACATCACATTAGGACTGATGAGCAAGTCGTTGATATTCTGACAAAGCCCCTAGGGAAGGTCAAGTTCTTGGCCTTCCGAGAATGACTTGGAGTCGTGGAGAGACCCTCTTATGAGGGTCATGTATGGGATGGACATTGAGCTCTGGGAGCTCCGAGGGGCTTGGGGTACTTCTTGGAGCGATGAGCAACCATAGGGTGAGTGGTTCAGGCTTCCCCTAGTGGTTCGCTGTGTACAGGGTGAGTGGTTTAGCCTTCCCTTGTGATACCCCTTGGCGACATGTAGGCAGGATGAGTGGTTCATCCTTCTCTTGTTGAGACATCCTACCCATGTAGTCTGGGACTCATGGGAAGTACCTCTCATTTGGCCAATGAGTAGGGAAATGAGGATAGGGACCATAGTACTACCCATGGATGCATCGTGTACTACCGTATTTGCTATGCTAGCCTCTAGGATGATCGATATTGATCTGGGATTAATTGGAACTGACTTCGGGTCAGTTAGAGTGGTATGAAACACTCTCTTTTGATTGGAACTAACTTTGGGCCATTAAGAGTGGTATGGCACACTCCTTTGATTGGGACTAACTTCGGGTTAGTAGATTCTTGATCACTTCTTCTTCTTCATAGTTCAGCAGAGCAGAGCAGTGTAGGGCAGTGCATTGATGGCAGAGATAGTACAGATTCGCAGATGGATTAGCAGATGGAGTTCTCCCTGGTTGAGAGGGAGTGTTAAAATTGGCAACTAGGGCCAAACTCCACATGGGTCATCTTATTTATGACAACTGATATTTTTCTTGGATTCCTCTCTCTGAGATGTGTAGGATTGATCTAAAGATCATCCGATTCTGACATGTACAAATGAAGTTATGAATTTATGCTGATTATGATCAAATTGTCAAGGTCGGTTAGCAGACCTATGTAGGCTTAGAAGCCCAACAGTCACGTTTATTCATCCTAAACATTGCATATAAATAGAAGGTGACTTAGCCTCATTTTGATACACTCATCTTCACAATTCTCTCTCTCTCGTCATTGATTGGGTACAGATTTATGGGCCTCTCTCTCCCCACGTCCAAAATTTCAGGAGAGCAAAATTTCAGGAGGCCGAAATTTCAGGAGACCGAATTTCTGAATAGTTTGACCTAGTGTTGAGCAACGTTGACTGCATCTAGGGCTGACTGCAGGTGGGTTGTTTGGCCAGACTTTGACTGGGCTGAATTTCACTGTTTCGAAGGTTGTTTTATCTTGCTGTTTGGAGGCTGAAGTTGATTGAATTTGATCGATTTGCTGAGGGTCAAATCTGCCCTGTTGACCAACGTTGACTTTTCTGGTTAGGGCTCTTTTGCTGCTGTTATAAATTATCAGATTTGTAAATTATACTATCTCTCTTTGCTGAACTATTGAAGACTAAAAGAAGATTTGATCAAGGGTTTCCCCACATTGGGGTTTGTCCCTAGCTGGTGCAACATCTTGTGTCCTCTTGTCTTGGCTTGTCTTCTACTGTTCATGTTTATGTTCTATCTGCGTTTTACTATGATGTTGATGTGATTGCTAATCTGAATATTGATATTGGGCTAATAAAGAAATTGAAGTAAAATTGCTCTAAAGCATAGAACATACCATTGTTGCCTAAAATTAACACAGGTTCATTCCTCACAACCTTAAAGTAAAGGTTTGGTTCAGCTTCACTCTTGGTAAATCCCAATCTCGTCAGATAACTGTTGATATGAGCATACAAAGCTCTTGGAGCTTGCTTGAGTCCATACAAGGCCTTTTTCAACCTACAAACACGAGACTCCTTTCCATATACTTCAAATCCTTGAGGTTTCTCTTGTTGAAATATGTAACTAGGTTCAGTGTTCATAATGACATATGTAATCATGATTTTATGTATTTGATGTAATGAGAAAAATAAATTTATTATTGTTCTTGAGGCATGAGTTTCATGCTCAAGAAGAATTTATTTTTAAATTTCAAGCTCACATTGAGAGCTTTTAGGGATTTTGAGTCATTGTCATGTATGAATGACACATGAGAGCAGAAATCGAGAATTTTGGATCTGTTTTGGGCCATTTTCTGTTCACACATGCAAGGAGATTAAGGTTGACTTCATTGCAGCAAATTCGAAGTACAATCATCTCAAGGAGGCCAAGACGAGACAAGGAAAGAGTCCACCTTGAACGCTGAAGTCACAAGGAAGCTAGCTCAAGCCAAGCGAAGAAGAAGTAGGTCTAAAGTTGCCCTATTCTTGTCACATGTGTGAAAAGTATAATCAACTATAGGAGGCCGAGAATTGTAGGGAGGAAGGCAGAAAATTTCAAACTAGGGTTGCAGGGCTGAGGGTTAAAGAAGGAGAAATTGCAGGAGAAGCATGAAGAAATTGATTTTTGACTTCAGGCAATGATTGACTTGGTCTTGGAGGAGTTTTTGGTCAAGGGTCTAGGTCTTGGAATTCGTCAATTGAAGATTCAATAAGAAGTATTCTTGCGGGTTTTTCTCTCAAGTTGGAGAGGTTTTGGCCTTGGTTGATAGCCTACATACTGTGTCCTCTTGTCTCAATGTTATTTATGCTTTGGTAGCTGTTTGATGATAGAAAAACACTATTAATAATAAGTGAAAAGAATAAGCTAACTTATTGAATTGAAAACACATGACATGTAGTTATCAAGAAAAGAGAAATCACCTACTTTGCTGCCCTTGGATTTCTCAACAACTCTATGTACATTTCTTCCTCAATCACACCATCGAGGAAAGCAGTCTTCACATCCATCTGGTGCAAATTCCATCCCAACGCAACAACGAGGGAAATGATGGATTTATTGGAGGTTTACTTGGCAACTGGAGCAAAAGTCTCATCATAGTCTTCTCCCTCTTTTTGGGAGAATCCTCTAGCTTTGAACCGTGCCTTGTATTTGTCAATACTACCATCTGCAACATGCTTTCTCTTGTAGATCCACTTGGAAGTCACCACTAACTTCCCTTCAGGCCTTGGCATGATTTCCCAAACATCATTCTTCATGATTGATTGGTACTCCTCATTCATTGATTCCATCCACACCTGCCAATTAGCTGCTTCTTCACACATGGAAGGTTCTTCATCAATGAGTTTTGTCATGAGAGTTGCATAGCTGGGGAACCTCTTAGGTTTCTTCACTTCTTTAAATGTGCCATCAGGAGCGACATGTCCTTCTGCCTCTTCTAATGTGGATCTAAGCCATGTTGATATCTTCTTGATCTTTGGAACTATGACTGGTTCTACTGGATCTTAAGGATCTTCTGTAGAACTAGATTGTTCCTCCCTTGAGGCTTCCTGCTTTACTCCATCCAAGGAATCTACAAAGACTTCCTTAGACCTCCATATGCCACTTTTTGATTGAAGGTGACATCTCTACTAACCTCAATTCTCCGTTGTTTTGGAATGTAGATTCTGTAGGCTTTTGAAGATTCACTATATTCAACAAATATTCCATTCTTTCTTGAAGGCACAAGCTTGTTCCTCTTATCCTTAGGAACATGAATATATACATGACAACCGAAGATTCTCATGTTCCCAACCTCTGGCTTCCTTTTGGAGAAAGCTTCTTCAAGAGTCATAGCTTCCAAAATTCTATGAGGACTTCTATTTTGAATGTACATAGCTGTTTGTGATGCTTCGCCCTATAAGAACAACAAGAAGTCCAAATCATGCTTCATGGCCTTGACAAATTCTTTAATGGATCTATTCTTTCGTTTTGCTACACCATTTGGTTGTGAATTATAGGGAACAATTAGCTTCCTTTTAATCCCAACCTACTTGCAAAAAGCAATAAGCTCCTTTGAGGTGTATTCTCCTCCATTGTCATATCTCATTATCTTGATCTTTTTACCTGTCAAGTTTTCCACTTCAGCTTTGAATTCCTGGAACTTGTCAAATTCTTTGTCTTTTATCTTCAAGAGATATATCCATGTCTTATTGGAGAAGTCATCAATGAATGCCACGTAGTACAATGAACCACCGAGTGATTTTACGAGCATCAGACCACATATATGAAAATGAATCAAATCCAAAGCTTCCTTAGATTTATTGTCATAGTTTGGAAATGGGTTCTTGATGTTCTTCCCAAGAGCACAACCTTCGCATACACCATCATTCTTTATTTGTCGTTTAGGAACCCTTGGCACTATTTCACTTGATTCAGGGAATGCTCTAAAATGAAGATGTCCATATCTTTGGTTCCATAGCTCACTTGGATCTATTTCGTCATGTACTAATGCTTGATCTGGTTGACTTCACAAGTCTATACAATCTTCCATCACAAATCTCAATAACCCTAACATCATCTATATTAGAGCCTTTGACCACACAAGCACTTTTTCATCCACAAAAGCAACCCTATCTCCTCTATCTTCTAAACAAGAAACATAGACAAGATTCTTTTTCAAACCTGGTAAATAAAGGACATTGTTGAGATGAATGTTATTACCATATTCCAACTTTATTTAATGCCTTTCAAACTCCTTTATGTCATGCTTGAAAGATTCCCATGCTCTCCAATCATGTATTTTGATGCTCCACTATCTACCAGCCACATGTCATCATCATCTGCAAAGGTACGTGACAAAGCAAAATAGTAGAAGAAATCTTTTTCACCTTTGGGCTTCTTCTATTTTTCATCTTCTTCAACTTATGCCGTGGAAGCATGTTGTTCCCTTTTCTTTTCTTGTTAGCCATATCAGGACAATCGCTTGAAATGTCCATATTCTTGACAACCACAACATTGTATCTTTGATAAGTCTTTCTTCTTCTTAGAGGAAGAAGATCTCTTCTTATGCTGAGGTCCAAACTTCTTATTTCTCTTGTTCCTTCTTATGTTGAGGTTCAAACTTCTTTTTAACCTTGTTCTTGAAGCGGGTTGCGAGGGCTTGAACTTCTTCATCTTGACGGTCTCTAGTCATCAATGTTGCTTCTTCTTGAGCACATGATGCCCATAATTTCTCAAATGAAGGAGCTTCTTTCCAACTACTTATGCTTGGTGCAAATGCATCCCATGATCTAGGGAGACCATTGAATGCTATAGCCATAAGCTATGTTGCACGAAATTTCTAGGAACTCGATGTTTCGGGACGTACTCGTACCCGAAACTTCGAAACTCGACCCAAACTCGACCATCATGTAATCATCTATGAGAGTTAATATATACTTGGTTTTCCTTCTAAATTGTCATCTATGGGTCTTATTCTCTTTTTTCTTTCAAGATAATGTGTTATTCACTTATATATATATGTATAAACATATATGACGCTTCCACTGACATTTCCATTTTTGGGAGGTGACGTTTCTAAATGTATCCGTTTCGGAAACTCTAAAACGTTTTGGCGCTTCATGCAACTTAGGCCATAAGTTCTTGATCAGAGATAGTTTCTCCAATGGTTGGAATTTGATCTCTTATTTGCGAAATCCTTACGAAGTATGGAGCCACAATGTCGTCATTAGTCATTCTCGTATTTTATAGCTCATTCTTCAAACTCATGGACTGACCAACATTCTTGATAGTGTGGAGATTTATTAGGGCATCATACATCTTCTTGCAGGTGTCGTGCTTTGCAATGTAGGGAATGAGATGATCTCTAGTGGAATAATATCATCCTCCTTGAAATTCTCTTTTCTAGCTGCATCAGTCGGTTTAGTAGTCTTTCCTGTCACAATATCCAATAATTTGTTTTTGGCAAGAATAAGATCTATTATGACTTTCCAAGCTCTGAAGTTTGATGCTCCCTCTAGCTTGTTTTTGAATTTCATGTAGGAAGCCATAGATGCCAATGAACAACACAGTCTTTAATAAAATGCTCTCTCTAGGTTTTTTGCAAAAGTGATCTCAACGTACCTTCCTTCTGTCACCAAAGCTTTGATACTATGTTGATTTTCTAGTGCAATTAGGGTTAGCGCAATATTTCTGACATTTAGATAATTACTTTTGACATATATCTTCTTTTAACTTATTTCAATATATCATTCAGCAATTATAGTTCAGAAATTCAACGATAAAGAATAGTAGAATAGTAGAGATCACAATGCACATAAAGAGAGACAAGATCTACCATGGGAAAAACCCAACAACCTTTTCGATAGAGAATTTCTTCTTATTCAAGAAGAGACACACCTAGACCTATGGTCAAACCTGGTCTTCTCCAAGTGAAGCCACCCAAACTGATCTTGCACTTTGCTCTTGATCCTGCAATAGCGAATTGCCAGAATTTCGACCCTCCTGCAATAGCCAATTGCCCAGAATTTCGCCCTGCGATAGTTGCTCTAGAAACTTGCAAATCACAGAGAGAGAGATTCCTTCATATACACAAGTTGCTAGACAGAGAAAGGAGAGAGATTCCTTCATACATGCAAGTTGCTAGATAGAGAGAGGAGAGAGAAAATTTGACCTCCTTCTTTGTCCTTCTTGTCCTTTGCCCACTTGCCTCGAAACTATCTTGAGAGAGGAATGTGAATGCCAAAATGAGGAACTCGAGTTGCATTTATATAAAAGCCTATCCAGGGTGAATGGATGTGTCTCTTGGTCAAAGTTGACTTGACTTGGAGGGAAGCCGACTTGTCACTTTTGGAGCCAAAAATTTCATTTTAAAAATTTGAATTTACATCTTTTAAAAGTCGCAATGACACTTTAACTCAAGATAAATTTTCCTTCGACTTAAGCATTTATAATTATGCTTTACAATGGTAAATATAATAACATCAAGTGACTTAAGTACATTATGAAGACCGACCATAGTTACAAATTCAACATAGATATGACTGCCTTGATAGATGCATATTTGGTAGCAAGTGCAAAGATTTCCTCGTAGTCCACTCGCTCCTTTTGGGAGAACCCTCTCACCATGAGCCTTACCTTGTACTTCTCGACGCTGCTATTTGCTGCATGCTTGATCCCATGGATCCATCAAGAAGTGACCATAGAATTTCCCTTCGGCCTTTACACTTCGTCCCACACATCGTTCCTCATGATGGAATTGTACTCCTTCACCATGTCATCCCTCATATCTGTTGATTTGTTGCCTCCTCAAAAGTAGAAGGCTCAGAATCACTGATGCTACTCATCAAGGCCATATAGTCTTGTGGTTTGCTTTATCTAAACATCTTGTTAGGACCCTCTACATGCTCCTGGATCTCTCAATGTCCGCTTGGCCCATTTTGGCCTCCTCTCAGTAGAGCTAAAAGGAACATCTCTCTCCTCCTCTTGAACTAAAGGTTGTATCCTCATTGCTTGCTCCTTAACCTTTAGAGCTTCTTGCTCCCTCTCCTCTAACACCACTGGATCTGTGTCATGATACCTCCTAAAGGTCCTACCCTCCTTGAATTTGACATCTTGACTGATGATGACTTTCCTTTGTCTTGGAATGTTGACCTTGTAGTCCTCGAGACCTCACTATAGCTCGCCGAGATCCCTCTCTTAGAAGAGGGCTCTAGTTTAGTCCTCTTTTCTAAAGGAATACGGACAAAAAATGGACCACAAAATATATGAAGGTGGCTCACCTCTGGTCTCACTCCAGTAAAAGCCTCCTCCGGAGTCTTGTCCTCCAATGCCCTATGAGGACTTATGTTCTGCAAGTAAACGACTATATTGTAGCCCTTCGCCCACAAGAACACAAGCAAGTCTTGATCATGAATCATTGCCTTCGCTACTCCAACTATGGTCATGCTCTTCCTTAAAGCAATCTCGTTCTACTAAGGGTTGTAAGGCACTATGAGTTCTCTCTTGATATATGTCTGTGCAGAAGCCCTTGAACTCATTAGAGGTATACTCACCATTGTTATCTGATCTTTGCACCTTGATCTTCTTTCTAGTTTGGTTCTCCACAAGAGCTTTGAAATCTTGGAATCGACTAAAGACCTCATCCTTAGTCTTCAAGAAATAGATCCAAGTCCTCTTGGAATAGTCACTTATGAAGGTCACAAAGTCGCTGAACTATGTGATTGACTCCACTGACATATGACCACTTACATCTGAATGCACCAAGTCCAACAGTCCCTTGGACCTAGTCTCATTGTGTGGAATGGTTGCTATGGCATGCTTGTTAAGCACACATCCTTTAGACACACCCTCCCGCTGCACCTTGATCTTTGGAAAACTAATGACCATATCTATCAACAATGGTAAAGCCTTGCAATGTAGATGTTCCATCCTCTTGTGCCAAAGCTCACTCTAGCTTGCACTGTCATGCACCAGGGCCTTCACAAGTTGTCCTCTCAATAGATATAGGTTGCTCTTCCTAATCCCTATCACACGCCTCACCCTGAGATTTGCTCCTCTTGGCCTCACAAAAATTTCATTTCCCATGAAGTTGACCTCAAGTCCACTGTCCACCATGGCTGAAATGGAGAGCAAGTTTTTCTCTAACCCCAATACATATAACACCTTAACCTTCATAGGACTTCTTGAGTCCAACTGTAACTGTATACTGCCAACACTCTCTATTGCATATCTCACATTATCTCTGAGCTCTACATGGAAATACTGGTTCTTCTTGTCGAAGTTGGTAAAGAGGTCTTGACATCTTGTCATATGACGAGAAGCACCACTGTCCACAAACCACACGCCACGAGATATGGTGCTAGAAAAGCAAGAGACCAAGGTAAAATCCTTATCAAACTTCATGGAAAGCTCATCCATTTGCATTGCTGTAGCTGTAGAAGTTTTTCCTTTGACGACCTTCTTGTTTGGACAGTGCGTGACATAGTGACCGAACTTGTGAGTTGCAAAGCACTTGACTTTGCTGATGTCCTTCTCCTTCTTGCACTACGAAGATCCACCTCCACCTAGCCTCTGCTTGGCCTTTCCCTTTGTGGAAATTCTATTGCAGTTATTGGTTATTAATTTTCTACCTTTGCAGATCATTTGTCTTTTGTAAATTACTTACGACAAATACTGAATTAAAAAACAACTTCAATTTCACAAATAAATAATCACAGGAACTAAGAAATTAGCACAGATAAAAATGTGACACTGATATTTTTGGACAAATTGTCCCTGGGAAAACCTCGAAGGGAAAGCTAGTTCTGCAGATAAGAGTTTATATTATTTCTTCAGCAAATCAAGGATTACATAAACTTCTTGCCTAGCATGGGCAAAGCTCCGATAATTAATTTCTCCACTTCAATTGACCAAATCGAATTAGGAAATCAAGAGTTTCCCTCTACAAACAAACTCAACCTCTCTTAGGCAATTCACACTGGCTATCTAGAAAAAACCGAATTGGCCTCCGGAAACTCACACTGTCTTCGAAAATCAATATCGTGAGGAAATACTACCTCCAACAACTTGCTAAACCAACTCCCACTGCCTTCGAGAAATTATTCCAGCAACTGACAACTGAAATGAGCCTTTAGCAACTTGCAGTGCCAGTTTCGACCTTCCTTCTGTAGAATAATTCAACATCTTCCTTGCTCTTGGAAAATTGGAATCACTATGAAGAATTTCTTTGGAAATTTTCTCCTCAATCCCTTTTGTTGAAAACCTCGTTGTTGGTGTCTCCCACACTAACACTATGCCTTTGTTGTCACTGCAAATATGCTTGTTCGAATGATCTCGAAAAGCCTCATCGACCTCCTCTTATAATCTCTTGTTGATGAATCAACGACCATTATCTAACTCCAATTGATGGCTAAGGTCATATCGACTTCTAAAAATCACTTTTCTAGAAGTCTCTAGAGCAAAATCGATTTGTCTCAGTTAATCCCGATTAATTAACCCATTTCCCCAAGTTAGACTTAGGAAAATACTTAAAACTAGTTAATTAAATCTAATTAAGACATTTCACTTAGAAACTTTTTTGGGTATTGGAGACAATTAATTATCTTGTGTTCGTTAGTCTCATAGTTCGAGCTACAAAAAACTAACACTCCCTCTTAGCGAGGAAGGTGTTCTCCACTACTCCCAACTTATCCTCGAAGAAAACAATCTTTGTTTTACCCAAGGCCTTCATTAGAATATTTGCAACCAGTTGATTTGTGGAAACATACTGTAGCTGAAACGATCCATGTTGTGCACAATCCTTGATGAAGTGGTATTTGATGTCGATGTGCTTTGACCTGTCATGAAACACTGGATTCTCAGAGAACTTGATGCAACTATGATTGTCACAGTAGATACTAGTCAACGCTAACCTCTGACCAAATAGTGTCACTAGCAACTTCTGAAGCCATATGGCCTCACATGTAGCCGTGCTCATTGCCATGTATGTTACTTTCGCAGAACTCAATTCTACGGACTTCTGCTTCTTGTTGTACTAAGAGACAACCCTTGATCAAACATTGAAGCAACACCTAAGGTGCTTTTCCAATCCATTGCACTGCCTGCCTAGTCTATGTCTGTATACCCCATGAACTTGATACCATCACCTCGAGTAAACCTCAATCCATACTCAACTGTACCTCATAGATATTGCAACACATGCTTCACTGTTGTCTAATGTACCCTCTTAGGTTTAACCATGAATTGACTAAGATTGTTGACCTCAAAGCAAATGTATGGCCTAGTGTTGGCCACATACATAAGAGAACCAATGAGTTGTCTATATAAGGTGGGGCTCACTACATCTTGCTCTGACACATCTATCTTCTTGCAATTAGTAATCATAGGAGTAGATATGGGTCTACAATCCAACATTCTGAATTTCTTCAGAATCTCCATAACATATCTCCCTTGACCAAGGAATATATCCTCATCTGTCTACCATACCTCTAGACCTAGAATATAATGCATCAACCCTAAATCCTTTATCTCGAACTCTGCTACCAAATCCCTTTTGCAGTTCTTTTTAAGCCTTAGTGATCCCGTCAGAAATAGATCATCCACATATAACACGAGTATGAGAGGCTCACCTCCTACCATCAAATAGTAGAGGTTTTAGTTCGCTTCACTCTTCACGAAGCCCATTTGCTGCAAGTAACTGTTGATCCAATCATACCATGCTTTGGGAGCTTGCTTCAGTCCATATAATACTCTCTTCAACCTGCATACATGAGTATCCCTCTCATGCGTCTCAAATCCCTCTGGCTGTTTGATGTACACATCTAATGAATTTGCCTTCCCATTTGTGCTGCTAGAGAGATCACAACCCTGATGGAAGTGTATTTGGCCACTAGAGCGAAAGTCTCCTCATAGTCTATGTCCTCCTTCTGAGCAAAACCCTTGGCCACGAACCTACCCTTGTACTTCTCCACACTGGCATCTGCAACGTGGTTGATCTTGTAGATCCAATAGGAACCAACCATTTCCCTATCCAACAATCTAGGCATAACCTCTCACACATCATTCAACATGATGGAGTTATACTCCACCATTACATCCTGCCACACCTGGTGATGTGCAACTTTCTCATAACTAGAAGGCTCACTGTCAATGAGCTAGCTCATCAACACCTTATACCCTAAATACCTTTCTGGTAGTCTCCTCTACCTGGTGCTCGATCTAGGAGCTCCATAAATTCTTGCACATCTTTTAACATAAGAAACACCTCTTTGTTTCTTCTCCCACTAGTGGTGGGTTGAGTTTCTTGCTCCTCTCTCTGTCTGCTGCTACTCCAACTATTGTGAACTCTCCTTTGCACTTGTGCTGGTCACTGTACTTGTACTCCTGCCTTGAGCCTGAGATCCCCATTCATGCCTTGGAGCTTCTGTTGGCTCACTCTGATCAACTGTTGGCAACTCGCGAGATCTCCTGAAGGCTTTCTCCTCCTAGAACTTCATATTCTGTCTCACGATAATCTTCCTGCTACCTGGAATGTAGATCATGTATGCCTTGTATGTTTCCCTGTAGCCAACAAAATATCCCTTTTTTTTAGTCGAATCCAACTTGGTGCATGTCATCTGGAACATGACAATAAGCTATGCTACCAAAAATATTGAAGTGCTCGACCTTTGGCTTCTTCCTTGTAAACACCTCCTTTAGTGTCATCTTCCCCAACGCCTTGTGAGGGACCCTATTAGATATCTAGGCATGCCCAGGTCATATAACATTGCCCTCGCGGCTCCAACTATTGCCTGTTCTTCCTCTTAGTGACCCCATTTTGTTGCGGGTTGTATGAAGCTGCCCACTCTCTTTTGATGCCCTCTTTCGCACAAAACTCCTTGAAGGCTTTCTGTTAAATTTGGCAACTAGGGCCAAACTCCACCTTGGACAACTCATATGATGTAGCCGATATTTTTATTGGATTCCTCTCTTTGAGAGATGTAGGATTTATCCAAAGATCATCTCATTCTAACATGTACAAATAGAATTATGAATTTATTTTGTTTATGGACAAATTGTCAAGGTCGGCCAACAAACTAATGTAGGTTCAGAAGCCCAACAGTCACGTCTATTCATCCTCAACGTTTGCATATAAATAGAAGGTGCCTTTGCCTCATTTGGACAACCCTCACCTTCTCACACATCTCTCTCTCCTCTTATGATTGAGTACGAATTGCAGGATAACCTCTCTCCACACGTGCGAAGAAGAAGAACACTGTTTTTTGCGTTGATTGAATTTTAGGGACAATTTGACCAAGCTTTGACCAACAACAATGACTTTGTTTGGCTGCGTATTTGTGGGATTCTTTTTTTTGTGTAGGCCGCATTTTTGGGCACAAAAATCGAGGCAATCCGTATTGTTTGACCAACATTGACTGCAGAAGGGTTTGAATACAACTTTGACCAAGTTTGATTGAGTATTTTTCAAACTGTTTTGGGCTGATTTGATTTGCTGTTAGAGGCCGAGTTGACTACGTTTGATTGAGCTGTTTTGGAGGTCAAAATCTGCCCTGTTGACTTTTTGGTTAGGGCTTTTTGTCGCTGTTGTTTGACTGGACAAAATTCACTTTGATTGGGCAAGTGAATATTGCAATTTGTACTCTCTCTCTCTGCTAAACTTTTGAAGAATAATAAAAAGAATTGATCAAAGGGTTTCTCCACATTGCAGTTTGTCCCTGGCTAGTGCCATATCTTGTGTCCTCTTATCTTGGCTTGTATTCTATTGTTTTATTTATGTTCTATTTGCATTTACTGTCATGTTAATGTGATTGCTTATCTAGAAATTGATATTGGGATAATAAGAAAATTGAAGTAAATTTCTCTTAAGCATAGAACATACCATTGTTATTTAAAATTAACATGGTATTAGAGCTGAGGTGAAGACAAAGCCCAAGAAAGAGTGAAAAGAGTAATCATTGAAAAGAGCAATACTTGAGATTTGTGGACAAGAGTCAACGGCCTCCACATCCTACTCAAATCTGATGACAAGTTTCATGATAAGTCTGATTATCATGCATGGAAGATGTCTCTTGATTTGACTTTAGAAGAGCAGGATGTTATGGACTATGTGCAGGGAAAGATTTCTGATCCTCCTTCTAATGCACTGGTTGCTGCTAAGACAAAGGGTGAAGTCAACGCAAAGAAGATCATCAGGGATTCTATTCATAAGCATTTAGTTGCTTACGTCTTCGATTTGAACACATTAAAGGAGATATATGACAGGTTGGTTGGCATGTTCAAAGCTAGCAATGCAAGCCAAGTTCTCTTTCTAAAAAACAAGCTGAAGGATATAAAGAAGGGAAGAGGTGAAGACATTAAATCCTAGTTCATGAGGATTACTGAGATAAAAGAATGATCTTCTTTCAATTGAAGAAGTTATTGTTGATAGGGAGCTCACTCTCATTGCCCTTGGAGGACTACCTCGTGAATGGCATGTGTTCAACACTACTATTCTTAACAACGACAGGATTCCAGGTGTTGAAGAATTGCTGACCAGATGTTCTGAAGAAGAAACAAGGATGATGGAACTAGATATGCCTTCAAATAGGAATGATCCTACTGCATTCTCCGCTCATGATACAAAGAAGAACAATGCGGGTTCAAAGAAGCAATGTCAAGGAAGTCCACGCTTTAAAAATGGAAGGAAGGGAAGATGTTTCATTTGCAACAAGTTTGGCCACTATGCTAGGGAGTGTCCTAATAGAAGGGATACACCTCACAATGATGATAACCACAATAACAAAATTTCAGGGGTATCAACATTCAAAGGAATGGCAGATTCAACAATAGAGGAAAAAGGAATGCTCCCGCTCCTCATCAAGGAAATGGTCGCCCTCCTAAGAGATCAAGAAACACCAGGTATGATGAATCTAATGTTGTTGATAACAAGCAAAAATAATTTTACCTTATATCTGCCCTCTCTACTGCCTCTCCTCCGAACACATTGGGAAATTGGTTGATTGATAGTGGTGCCTCAAGGCACTTCACTGGGTATAAGGAAGCTCTTTCAAATCTGATTGAAAAGTACACAAATTTGGAAATTATCCTTGGAGACAATGCCACCTATCCCGTGAAGGGGGTTGGGAATATTACTCTTCAATTGAATCAAGGTAACACCATTCATCTACAAGAAGTACTATATGTACCCGATCTGAAGAAGAACCTCGTATCTATTTCGATGATGAAGGACAAAGGATTCAAGGTAGCATTCATTGATGGAAAGGTACATATGTGGAATAAAAATTTCAAAGATGCATTCACACGTGGATTCATGGTTGATAGGCTATATCAAGTTGGAGGAAGTCCATTTGGAGCTATGTCTTGCAACACATCACTTCAATCTGAATTATGGCATCGGAGGTTTGCCCATCTACATTATAAGGCTCTACCCGATGTGAGGAAGATGGTGACAGGTATGCCCGAATTTAAAGTAGAACATGAAGGTGTTTGTTAGGGGTGTGCCGAAGGAAAGCATACAAGGGGACCATTCTCCTCAAGGGATAGCAAAACTACCGACATATTGCAATTGGTTCACTCTGATCTATCTGGTATGATGCCCATGAACTCTTTGGGAGGATATTTATATTATGCTATCTTTATGGATGATTTCTCTCACAAGACTTGGATATATTTCTTGAAGAAGAAGGATGAAGTATTCTCATGGTTCTGTTCTTTCAAAGCCCTGGTCGAAAATCAAACTGAGAAGATGATTAAACTTTTAAAGTATTGAGGATCGATAATGGAACCAAATATGAATCAAGTGAGTTCTATAACTATTGTAGAGAAGCTGGCATTAAGAGGGAGACTACTACCACATATACTCTCGAGAAAAATGGTGTTGCTGAAAGGAAGAACCGTTCTATCGTAGAAGCCACTCGTGCCATGCTTCATGATCAAAGCCTTCCATGTTGGTTTGTGGTTGCATCGGATGTGCTCTAGCCACGAAAATTGGTGAGGCTAAAGCACATGAGATCTCCAAGACCCAGAAATGGTTTGGGGAACCCGGTTAGAGAGATATTAAAATAATTAATATTTTTAATGGGGTTCTTAAGTTTAAACTTAGGAAAATTAAAATATTAATGGGTATTAATATAAAACTGGGTGAGAATGTTTTAAATGACATGGATCAAGCCAAATCTAATCTTAGCCGTTGATTAAGGACTTAATCTTGACCATTGAAGACTCAACAAGAAAAGCATAAGAGGAGGCTTGAGGGTCAGTTGGAGATACACCAAGATTGATTAGCCAGTTTGACTTTCTGGAGCGGGGTTTGCTGAGAAAATTCGAACAAGTGATCTATTGCAGCGAGGGGCAGTGAGTATGTAGCAGAGAGGCAAAGATAGTACCTAAGGGTCAACGCAGTGACTAAAGAGGCTGACGCAGAGGCAACCAGAGCCACACAAAGGCAGCAGGAGCCATGTAGAGGCAGCTAGAGACTACGCAGAGGCTGAGGGGCATGCGTGGGTGACGCAAAAGGCCAAAGAGCTGATACAAAGAGGTAGAAGGCTAATGCAGAGGGTTTAGGAGCTATGCTGAGGCTAGCAGGGCTGACGCAGAGCCTTGGAGAAACCCCAAAAGGATTTTCGTGGGGCAGACTAGCTGAATATCTGTCTCCGAGAAGATGTATTACTGCCGTGTAACAATCTCTGATGGGTGAGCCAGTTCGGCACCCTAGTTGTACTCAAGGAATTTGCATAATAATAAAACCCTTAGAACTGCTGCACCAGTTTTCCCGCATTGGGTTTTTCTGGGGACAATTGTCCAAAAATAACGATGTCCCTTGTGTGTTTGTCTAGTATTTTAGTTGCTGATATGCATATGAGTTAAGGCTGCATTTGTGTTTATTTTCAGTGTTTATATGTATAAATAACTTGTTAATGGAATAAACAGGTAGGTGAAATAAACTCGATAATGCAGTAGGAATTTTTGACGTGTCAGACTTAGAAATTTCAACATTTCGAAGTTCTTATGGGCCGAAGCTGCAAACATTGCCGTGTATGTTCAAAATAGATGCCCTCATCAAGCGTTGGACTCCAAAACTCTCGAAGAAGTTTTCACTGGTAAGAAACTTGATGTTTCTCACTTTAGAATTTTTGGTAGCCCCGTATATTTTCATGTGCCGAAAGAAAAGAGAAGCAAATTGGATGCCATTGTGAAACTTCTAAGGCATATAGAATCTATGTGCCTGGTCAAAGAGAAGTGGAGATAAGTCATGATGTCACCTTCGATGAAGATGATGCCCTTGGAAAGATTAGTAACCTTCCTATTCCAAGGAAGGACAACGAAGCTGATTTAGGAATGTAGGGAGAACCACAGGACGAGGCGATGCCAGATGGTGAAGGACCATTGGATCCCATTGATCCACCTCCTCATGAGCTCTCCTCCTTAAAAAGGAGACCCTCATGGCTTAGGGAAACTCTTGAAGATGTTGAGAGACATGTTGCACCTAGGGGGACATTTCGTGAAAGTAAGAAGCCCAATAGGTACCAAGGGTACTTAATTACAATGAGCACCATTGTTCAATCTGAGCCTTGCACATTCGAAGGCGATGTAAAGCACCAAGTTGGAAGGATGCTATGAACGAAGAGTATGAGTCGATTATGAAGAATGATGTTTGGGATGTGGTCCCTAGACCCAAGGACAAATCCGTTGTCACCTCGAAATGGCTCTACAAGATCAAGCATGGAGTTGATGAAAGTACTGAAAAGTTCAAGGCTTGATTTGTTGCCCGAGGCTTCTCTCAACAGAAAGGTGTGGACTAAGATGAGAGATTTGCACCTGTTGCCCAATATACCACCATTCGTTCTATTATAGCCCTTGCTGCCTCGCAAGGATGGAATCTACGTCAGATGGATGTCAAGACCGCCTTCTTACATGGTTCAATTAAGGAGGAAGTCTATGTAGAACAACCCGAGGGGTTCGAAGTTCAAGATCGCCAGACACATATATGCAGGTTGAAGAAAGCCCTCTATGGGTTGAAGTAAGCTCCTTGAGCTTGGTATGAGAGGATTGACAACTATCTAATGAAGCTGGGATTTACAAGAAGTGAAGTTGATCTGAACCTTTATTTTAAGGTTGAGAATGATAGACCTCTCATCTTGGTACTTTATGTGGATGATCTCTTTTGACAGGTGCAGATCATCAATGTAAGAGGGAGTTGGCTTCCGAATTCGAGATGAAGGACCTAAGACTGATGCATTACTTCCTAGTATTGGAGGTCTGGCAAAAGCCAGGTGAGATTTTCTTTTCTCAAGGAAAATACGTCGTGAAGCTACTTGAAAGATTTGGGATGGTGCACTGTAAGTCCGTGACTACTCTGATGGAACTTAACTTCAAGAAGTTATGCGGAAGTGCTACTGGGCCTGATTTGGGAAATCCTTCTGAGTATCGTCAACTCATAGGGGCCTTGATGTTCTTGGTGAAATCTCGTCCAGACATATGTTTTGAAGTGAACACATTGAGTCAGTTTATGGTTGAGCCTCATCACATACATTGGATTGCTTCCAAGAATCTCTTGAGATATATTTGGGGTACAATCACCTATGGATTGAGATACACTGCCAAGAATGTAAGGCTCCATAGTTATTCTGATGTTGACTGGGCTGGCAGTGTGGTGGATCATAAAAGCACATCTGGATGTTGCTTCTCTCTAGGTTCTGCTTCAATATCCTAGATGAGCAGGAAGCAGGAGTTGGTTGCTTTGAGCACCGTGAGGCTGAATACATTATTGCTAGTATGGCCTCCTGTGAAGCTGTTTGGTTGAGGAAGCTCTCTAGTGAGCTATTTGGACATGTGCTGTATACCACCATGATCTATTGCGACAACCAAAGTGGGATTTCTTTCTGAGAATCCCGTGTTTCATGACCGCTCCAAGCACATTGATATTAGGTACCACTTTATCCGGGATATGGTACAACGAGGAGCAATAAGGCTTCGTCATATTGGGACTGATGATCAGGTAGTAGATATTCTTACAAAGCCCCTAGGGAAGGTCAAATTTTTAACCTTCTGTGAATGACTTGGAGTTGTGGAGAGACCCTCTTATGAGGGTCTTGTATGAGATTGATATTGAGCTCTGGGAGCTTCAGGGGCCTTGGGGTACTTCTTGGAGTGATGAGCGACCATAGGGTGAATGGTCCACCTTCCCTTAATGGTGTACAATGTACAGGGTGAGTGGTTCACCTTCCCCTAATGGTGCGCAATGTACAGGGTGAGTGGTTCACCTTCCCTTGTGATACCCCATGTTGAGATATGCATAGGATGAGTGGTTCACCTTCTCCTATGGCATATGAGGAGGATGAGTGGTTCACCTTTTCCTGCCAATGCCCCAACACACATCCTACCCATGGAGTGTGGGACTTATGGGAAGTCCCCCTCATCTGGCCAATGAGTAGGGAAATGAGGATAAGGACCATAATACTACCGATGGACGCATCGTGTACTACTGTACTCCCTATGCTAGGATGTTTGATATTGATTTGGATCAATGGAGACTGACTTCGGGTCAGTGGAGGGTAGTATGATACACACTCAATTATTGGAGACTGACTTCGGGTCAGTGGAGAATAGTATGATACATTCTCGACCATTTTCTTCTTCATTATTTCTTCATGGTTCAGTAGAACATAGTAGGGATGGTACAGATTGTCAGATGGTTTGGCAAGTGGAGTTCCTCCTAGTTGAGAGGGAGTGTTAAATTTGGCAACTAGGGCCAAACACCACCTTGGACAACTCATATGATGCAGTTGATATTTTTATTGGACTCCTCTCTTTCAAAGGTGTAGGATTGATCTAAAGATCATCTCATTCTGACATGTACAAATGGAACTATGAATTTATTTTGTTTATGGACAAATTGTCAAGGTCGACCAACAAACTAATGTAGGCTCAGAAGCCCAACAGTCACGTCTATTCATCCTCAACATTTTCATATAAATAGAAGGTGCCTTTGCTTCATTTGGACATCAGTCACCTTCTCACACATCTCTCTCTTCTCTTACGATTGGGTACGGATTTTAGGGCAACCTCTTTCCACATGTGCGAAGAAGAAGATTGTTTTTTGCGTTGATCGAATTTCAGGGACAGTTTGACGAAGCTTTGACCAACATTGTTGACTTTGTTTGATTATGGATTTGTGGGATTCTTTTTGTTTGGGCAAGTCGCATTTTTGGGCATAGAAATCGAGGCAATCCGCACTATTTGACCAAAGTTGAATGTAGCGTTGACTTGTGTTGACCAAGTTTGAAGAATATTTTTTGGACTGTTTTGGGCTGATTTGATTTGCTGTTGGAGGCCGAGTTGACTAAGTTTGACCGAGCTGTTTTGGAGGTCAAAATCTGCCATGTTGACAAACGTTGACTTTCTGGTTAGGGCTTTCTGTGGTCGCTGTTTGACTGGACAAAATTCACTTTGATTGGGCAAGTGAATATTGCATGTTGTACTCTCTCTCTCTCGGCTGAACTTTTGAAGAATAGTAAGAAGAATTGATCAAAGGGTTTCCCCACATTGGGTTTTCTCCCTGGCTAGCGCCATATCTCGTGTCCTCTTGCCTTGGCTTGTTTTCTGTTGTTTTATTTATGTTCTATCTGCATTTACTGTCATGTTAATGTGATTGCTTATCTGGAAATTGATATTGGGCTAATAAGAAAATTGAAGTAAATTGCTCTTAAGCATAGAACATACCATTGTTATCTAAAATTAACACTTTCTCAATGTACTCGCCTCCATAATCTGTCTGAAGAACCTTTGTCTTCCTCCCTATCGAGTTCTTCACAAGAGCCTTAAACTCTTGTAAGTGACTGAAAACTTCGTCCCTTGTCTTCAAGAAATATATGTAGGTCTTCTTGGAGTAGTCATCAATGAAGGTAACAAAGTACTCATAACCCCCAAGAGATTTTGTATACAATGGGCCATATATTTTAAAATGTTTCAGGTCTAGCACACCCTTGGCTTTACTATCACTCCTTGGAAACACTGGTTTCACAAACTTCCCAAGCATGCACCCCTTGCACACATCATCATGTTCTGTGCTAATTTCTGGAACACTTGTCGCGGTCTCCCTAAGCAATTTGAGTGCTCCATGATGGATATGTCCCATCCTACCATGCAATAATTCTCCCATGTCTCTACTACTACTGTTGCTCATTAGAGCCTTTAGAGTGCCCAACTATAACATGTAAACTTGTTGCTGCTTACCCCAATTTGTTTTGTTGATTTCGAACTTTGGTGTTTTCTGTACACCTTCGGCCCTCAAAAGTAGACATCATATCCCTTATCTTGAAGAGATAAAACTGAAATAAGGTTCATAACTAAACCTAACACGTTTAGTACTTTTGTAAGATTAGTGCTTCTACATGACTCCCTTTGAAAGGTAATTGTCCCTCTCTCAACTGGAGTGCACTTGGACTTCTAATCTGGAAGCCAATCTCCTCTTCCTGGTAACTAGAAAAGTATTCTCTAACCCTCGTCATGTGGCATGACGCTCCACTGTCAATATACCAGACACCTATGGATGTAGAGCTAGAGATGCAAGCTATGAGAGTGAACTCATCCTCTAATCTCGAAGATAACTCGTCAATATTTACTAACGCTGCTGTCTGCTTCCCTTTCTTCTTCTTGTCTCCCTTATCCATGTTTAAACTATTGACTAACATAGTGACCATTTTGACTACAACCAAAGCACTTGATTTTACTTAAGTCCTTTTTTTCCTCTCCTCCTTTGGACTTTTTGCTAGAGCCCTTCTTAGCCTTTCCCTTTCCTGCTAGGGCCACGTTCTTGTCATCTTCACGCTTTTGAGTTTTTCTGCTATTGTCGCCACACACAAGACTTAGTCGAAGCTCCTCTTGAGTGAAATCGCACCACAATTGGTCCCAACTTGGTAGTGTATCTCACCCATTGATCGCGTGAACGAACACATCCTGCTGCTTTAAGAACCCATTTAAAGCTATTCTCACGGGCTCATCATCAGTTAACTGATCTTCGACAACTGCCAACTCATGCTTGACTAGTAGAATTCTGGTGAGGTAACTAACTATTGGATAAAGTTGCCATTGATGTCAATAAGATGGCAACCTAGATGCATTGTTAAAGCATGCCCTAGATGAGACCCTAGGATCCTAAGTATAAAACCTATGTGTGCTGATTTGGGGTAGCATCAGAGGTGCTCTAGGCTTCAAAATTTCCAGGAAGGCTTAGACACATGCATTCTCCAATACCCAGAAATCGTTTTGGGAAATTCCATCTGGAAATAGTTTTATTAAAATAATTAATTATTTTTAATGCGACCCTAATTCTAAGCTTCAGAAATTAAAATAATTAATGGGAATTATTCTAAACTGTTTATGGAACTTCTAGAAGAAGGCAGAGATCAAGTCAAATGATCCTAACCATTGATTAGAATCTAATCTGGGCCGTTGATTGATCAACGAGAGGATTATAAGAGGAGACTTGATGGGCACTTGGAGAACACACCAAAGGCAGATACTGAGTTACCTAAGTAAGATCGATTTTCTCAGATCGAAGTTCGACAAGAGAAAATCGAATCAGAGGGAGAGTTGCAGGTGAGAAAGAGAGAGAGGGCATCAACATATTCAGAGAGTGCAAGGCAACAAGACGTAGAGTAGGGTGGGTGATGCAGAAAGAGGCAGCGCAAAGGCTGTTTGACGTAGAGCCTGCCTGGGCAACATGACGCTAAGCTTGGGAGAGTAGTTTGAGGCAGAGAGGATCAGAAGGATTCCGAGGAAGAAGTGCTTCACCTGGAGTAGAACTTGGTCAAGAAGTGTTTGTAAAATTTCTCATTTCTATTTTGCTTGTTGTAATTTGTACAAGAGAATTTGCTGAAGAACAATAAAAACCCTCATCTGCTGCACTGATTTTCCTACATTGGGTTTTGCCGGGGACAATTGTCCAAAAGTATCTGTCATTGTGGTTGTATTTGTGCTAGTATATTTCCTTACATTTACTTTCTGCAATGTTTTAATTGTGAACGCTGCAATAGAATATATTTTGATATTTGCGGTAAGAATAGTGTGGATAACTTATTTATGAGGTAATAAGTAGAAGAAATAATATTAATTACTGCAGTAGGATTTCTATTTAGAAAATTTCACATGGTAATAGAGCTACAGGGAAGCAGAAGAAAGAAGCCAGAGGACCCAACATTGAAAGGAGAAGGGAATTCGAAATTCCTGTAGGGGCAGAAATTCGAATCTCTGAGAGGATTGTGTAGTTCAAGCCAAGGAGATTGGATTTCGTGGGAAAACTTTCTCATAGTGAGTCGACGGAGAGGTAAGTCTTTCTAATTGAAATTTGTCAATGGTAGAAGGAACAACGCAGCAGAAGATTCAGCAAGGAGGTTTGCGTCAGGTGGGATGCAATTTTTCCTTTAGCAGTTGCTGGGATAGGTTAGCGTCAGAAATTGGGACAATATGGATACTCAAAGTGTCTTAGATTTATCTACCAGATTAGATGAAGAATTCACATTCCTAGCAAATTGAGCGTGAACGGATGTTTGTTACATTGATAGAGGGGCTTCATCTCATATGATTGGAGTACGAGAACATTTCTCGAGCTATCAAGAAGAACAAATGGACTTCCAAATAACTATGGGAAACAAAACGAAATGTACTCCAGTAGGGGGAGGCACCATAGCTTTTCAGACGGAAGCAGGGACCAACATTCGAGCCACCAATGTTCTGCATGTGCCAGGATTAGGAATGGACTTGATTCCAGTGTCCCAGTTACAGGACAAGGGATATGATGTATACTTCATGGGAAGGAAGGTATACATCAAGCATCCAAGCTAGAAGAAGAAAAAGCAAATTGCGGTTCGAAGTAACAAGTTGTATAGGTTGCAGCTTGAATCACCAATGGCACTGATAGGCAACAACTGTAATGATGAGGAGCGAAATGAATTATGGCACAGGCGAATGGGGCACTTACACCATGGAGCACTGAGGATGCTCAAAGAGACTGATACAGGGGTACCAGTCCTTAGTAGTGAACATGATGACTTGTGTAGAGGATGTGTGCTAGGAAAGTACGCTAAAGTAGCGTTTTCCAGAAGTAACAATAGAGCAAAATGTGTATTAGGATTAATACACTCAGATATATGCGGTCCTATGTCCACAAGGGCTCTTAGTGGTGGCAAATACTTCGTCACCTTTATTGATGATCACTCCAAGAAAACCTGGATCTATTTCCTAAAGACCAAGGATGAGGTCTTTGATCATTTCCGAGAGTTTAAAGCTCTTGTTGAAAATATGACAAGGAAAATGATAAAGGTATGGCGTTTAGATAATGGTGGAGAATATACAGACAAAGACTTCACAAATTTTTGCGCAAAGGAGGGAATCAAAAGAGAGTGGACAACTCCATATAATCCAAAGCAGAATGGAGTAGCAGAATGGAAAAGCAGAACTATTGTTGGGGAAGCCAAAGCTATGTTGTATGATCAGGATCTACCTAGGTATCTATGGGCAGAAGCTTGCAACACAACATTATATATCCGGAATAGAACTCCTCATAGAGCATTGGGGAAGAGAACGCTCGAAGGAGTTTTCACAGGGAAGAAGTTGGAAGTCAATCATCTCAGGATATTTGGAAGCGTGGCTTATTGTCACATTCCAGACGAGAAGCGCAGTAAACTAGATCAGACTGCAGAAAAGGGGTACCTCATAGGATACAACAAGACCTCAAAGGACAATAGAATCTACATTCCTGGCAGCAGGAAGATTGTAGTAAGACGAGATGAAAATTTCATGGAGGACAGAGCTTACAGGAAATCTCGTGAGATGCCTACAGAAGATCATTCAGGAGATGTTTCGTTAGTCCAACAGTAGCAGGCGCAACAAGGACATACACCTGGATCGAGTACAGTGACCAACACCAGTATCTCCTCAGGAGGAGGAAATGCAGATGATTCTCAACAGACGAAATGACAAGATTAGGAGGAAGAGCTGGTTGAGCCTTCCACTACTAGTGGTAGAACCAATAGAGAAGTACTACAGACATAAAGGGACGCAAAGGAGGCTGTTGGATTTCCTAGAGCCGAGAAGAGGCAATGTAGACAACTAGATAGATACCAGGCATTGGTAGCTCAGGTTGAAGGACCCTCTAGCTTTTAGGAAGCTGTTCAACACCAAGTATGGGTGGATGCCATGGTGGAAGAATACAACTCAATCATGATGAATGATGTCTGGGAGGTAGTACCTAGACTAGAAGATAGATCAGTTGTAGGATCATGATGGATCTACAAGATCAAGTATGCTATAGACGACAGTGTAGAGAAGTACAAGGCAAGGTTCGTGGCAAAGGGGTATGCTCAGAAAGAAGGAATAGGCTATGAAGAGACCTTCGCCCCAGTTGTTCGATACACCTCTATCAGATCTGTTATATCCTTAGCAGCTCAAATGGGATGGGAGATTCACCAGATGGATGTCAAGACAACATTCTTGAACACTTTGATAGAAGAGGAGGCGTATACAGAACAATGCGAAGGCTTCGAAACTCATGAGAAGAGAACTCATGTTTGCAGGTTAAAGAAAGCCCTGTATGGGCTCAAGCAGACACCCAGAGCATGGTATGGTTGGATTGATAGTTACTTGCAGTGGTTGGGATGTGTCAAGAGTGATGCTGATCCCAATCTCTACTATTTGTTGGTAAAGGATTAGTTGCTTATTCTGGCATGTATGTAGATGACCTGTTCCTAACTGGGTCATCCAGGCTCATCCAGGATTGCAAGAAGAATCTAGAAGCCAAATTCGACATGGAGGACTTGGGATTGATGCATTACTTTCTGGGGTTGGAATTTTGGCAGAAGAATGGGGAGATCTTACTTGGACAAGGAAGGTACGCTGCTTAAATTCTGAAGAGATTCAGAATGCAAGATTGCTCACCCATGGCTACTCCCATGGTCACCAACTGGAAGAAAATAGATGCATCAAAAGACAAGGAAGTAGATCCCACCTTGTACAGTCAACTCATTGGGTCGCTTATGTATCTGGTCAACACTAGGCCAGACATTTGTTTGTTAAATTGGCGACTAGGGCCAAACTCCATGTGGCTCAGCTTATTTATGGCAGCTGATATTTTTATTGGATCCCTCTCGTCGAGAGGTGTAGGATTGATCTAAAGATCATCCGATTCCGATAAGTATTTATGGAGTTATGAATTTATTTGTATTATAAGAGTAATTGTCAAGTCGGCCTGCATCTTATGTAGGCTCGGAAGCCCAATAGTCATGTCCATTCATCATCCACATTTTTAGTATAAATAAAAGGAGACTTTAAGTCATTCTTCACACTTACTCTCTTGTGATCTCTCTTCATCCTGTTTTGGGTTTGATGGAGAAAAGATCCAAAAGATGATGCCCTAATTAAGCCACGTGATACGCTGTTCTTTGAGGAGGTTATACGTTGGTCATATAACACATGGAGAGCACTCATACACTGAAGCTCCACACGCAGTCAAGGGATAAACGTCAGTAGTGGAATGCAGTCACATATAAATGGGACGTAGTCACATGGTTATATACGCAGCAACTTCATGAATACATATACGCACAACGCAGGTGGATACACAACAACTCAATGAAATATACACGCACAGTAAAACACGTAGGTGGACTCGCAACAACTTCATGAATGATTATACTATGGGCATGCATGCTGTTATTATTAACGCAGACATGGCATTATGGTGAATGTAAACATTAGTATAACGCAGTCATGCTGCTATGAATAGCCATGCATATATATGCTGTTGAATAAACGCCGTTATGGTAATGAATACACGCTGGGCAGTTAAGGTTATATACACGCTGGCTAAGTCACAGGACACGTCCCCCAGGGTCCCGTGTCCCGTATTTTACGTATTGGACACAAAAACGGCCCTAATACGTGTCGAATACGATTTTAACCGTGTCATGAAAACTTGAATATGTATTCGTCGTTTTCCTTCATGTCCTAAATGTAGCATATGCGTATTTGGTCTATCGAATACGTTGCCCTAATGTATTTCGATGTGTTGAATACGTACTGGGAAAAAAACAAAAATTAAAGCCTACGCGTTGGTCTATTCCGGGTTATTTTCGTCTGGAGCTGTGAGCAGGGTGTTTGCCTTTGAAGTGTGCATCGTTCAAGACCATAAACCTGGAAATTTTGACATACTTGGCAACAAATATTTTTAGTGAATATGAAAATATTTATATATATATATATAAATATTGACATACTTGGCAACAAATTCACTGGAAATTTCCAGTGAACATCCAAACAGTAAAA